>WKFP01014201.1:387790-429429 GCA_011057875.1 Pterocles orientalis | reverse complement strand
CGCACACTGCCGGCTCATGTTGAGCTTCTCATCCACCAGTACCCCCAAGTCCTTCTCCTCAGAGCTGCTCTCTATCCACTCTCCGCCCAGCCTGTATTTGTGCTTAGGATTGCCTCGACCCACGTGCAGGACCTTGCACTTGGCCTTGTTAAATTTCATGAGGTTTGCATCGGCCCACCTCTCCAGCCTGTCAAGGTCCCTCTGGATGGCATCCCTTCATTATTTGTTGCAATATTTCACTACACTGAGTAAAAATATATGGATTGCAGGGGTTATCAGTGCTGACTGTATTGATAAATTCTTTAATAAAAGGTGTAAAGTTTAACAAGTGTCATTCCAAGCATAAATTATTCCTATTGCTTGAAGTACATTCAGCAAAGATTATGTCGCAGATTGGCCTTATTTATTTATCGCTTTGGTTCTTTCTTTTTTATTTTTTGTTTTCCAAAAAAATCAGTAAAATCATTATACTAGTTTAGAAGAATAATTTGGAGAAATACTGCAGGGAATTCTGATAGAACATTTAGTTACATATAATTAAAATAAAGTTGGTAAAACTCACTTGGTTGTACCTCATGTGGTATTTAAACTTTGGAAAGCATACACTACAAAGAGTAATCCTACCTTTTGTGGTATTTCTAACCAAAGTCCATAGGACTCACTGCTCAGCAGCTAATGCAGGCCATGTAGAAACAAGAAGATAAAACAAAAGACCTGCAGCCACCTCCACTTTGAAAGCAGGATGCATGAACTACCACTTGATGCAATACAAAAGGGGTCTTCTAAGGTTGAATCTCAGCTTGATGTGTGACAATTCAGGCCACTTTGGCTCTAACTATAGAGGGTGGTAGATGCCATTTAATACAGCTTCAAGGATAATATAGAGGGAAAAGCTAATGGCAGATTTTCCTACTCCCAGATGTCCTTACTTAGCCACTGGTAAGCCTTGTGGCTTGTTTGCACTGGCAGATAGATATGTGTGAAGGTGGGAATAGCAAAGGCAGTTCTGGAGTGTACAGTAGTTCAACTGTTAAATCAAGGGACTATTCAGTACCACAGAGAAATTAAACGAGCAGAAATTCATCCGTTGTCATGAACGTCATGCTTTAATAACATCCCTGTAGCCAAATCTATTTTGTGATGCAAATAAAAATACTTAATAAATGTATTGTGATGTGGCATGGGTTTATTCAAGGTTTGACACAATGCACTCCAACTTAGTCTTCATGAATGTGGAGGCTGTGAATGTACTGTGCTTTGTAATAGTGGGGCCTTGTATGCTACAGCTTTGAAAGCTTGCTTTGAACTCCTTGAATTCATATAGTGTGAGACAGATTATGATGAAAGCAATAATGAGAACAAGAGCAAAAGGGGGAGAATATCTTCTGGCAGGATCCAGCAGCAGTTACTTTGTCTTCTCAGTCTACAGTTTCTCAAGATTCTGTATTTAAAATGAACATTTCCTAATCTGGGTCCTTAAGGGGTTGTTTACTGCACTTCTCTTACATAGAGAATTTCCTCCCTTGCATTTACAGCTTTTTTTTCAATGCAGATCTCTTTCACAGTATGAACTTTCCCACTCAAAGCTCCATAACTCATTTTTGTAATTCTATGCCTATCTCACACACATCCCATGAAGGAGATCTTCCCAGGGTACTTAAAACAGCTACAGGAGTTAAAGTTGCCTTCAGGCTAAATCTACTCTAATACAAATTTTATGGGAAAACTAGTACTTTTCACAGGCTATGAAACTGTCATAACTGTTAGAGTCTCAAAATCAGAATAGGATATAAGCAGAAATTCTCATTTCCTCATCTCCAGTCCCAAAAAAGAACAATTCAAACAACCAAACACCCCCACAAAACGGAAAATAAATCCAAAAAATACATGCATATTTCACTGTATTTCTAGCTTAGAAAATTTAACATTGAAAGGACAAAAGGGATGCACAGTATGTTTCATTAGAAAATTTTTATTTATATTAGTAAACATTTTTTAAAAAAATATTTGTTGAAGTGATGCATCCTTGGGAAAAAAGGGAAAAAAATGGTTTTAACTGATAAGGAAAAATAATGTTGTCCACAAATATATTGACTTCCCAGATGCAAATTAGTTTGAGAATTGCAAAACTGAGAACTTTGAATCTTTTTAATGTGTTCTGCACAATCACAACTTTGACACAACCAAGTATTCAAATGTAAATGCTACTATATCTGTTAGTAGCTGTGTCAAACATTCGCGTGTTTTAAATACCCAAAGTTAGAGTATTGTTGACCCTCTCTCTTAATTCAAAGCCATGCTATTTCAATGACATTTCTGTGTTATTTTCCAGTAACAACAGGCTTAATTTAGTGTAATTTTTCTCTAACATGAAAGCATACATTTTGTAATTAAGTTTTCACTACCTAATTATCATTTCCATGAAATTGTCTGTGAAATTAGTAGGCATAAAATACTTTCTGCAGTGCCTGAGTGGCTTAGAAGAGTACATTTCAGTTTCAGAAGAGACTGAAGATCCCAGATCATACTGACTTTCTGTAGGACAGAGACTTTTAAGCCACTTGAGTGTTTTCATCAATAGCAGCTGATTCGGCGTAGAAAACATCATGAAATGCCAAAATCTCTCTGTATTACAGCCTTGTTTATTAAAGAAGATACTGTATAACACTGACTTTCAGATTAGGCTCATCCATATATTAAAATGGATGGTCTGATCATTTTTGTTCTTTTGACATCATGTTAATAACATACGTTACTGTTCTAATATTACATTACAGAATATTGAAATATCTACATACATATATATACACACACACACAAATACAAAAAAAGGCTTAAGAGGAGATACAAGATCAACCCCATTATGAACATACGTAAGCAGAGCCATGAGGGGAAGGCAGCAACTATGGCCATGCAACTGAGACCACACAAGATTAAGAGATTGAGTCATATCAGTGGGACATGGCCATAGTTACCTCTCTCAGCCACTTCTGAGCTGATCAGGACCCAAATTTACTTGACTGTTAACATCCTGAAATACAGTTATCTTAGCAGTGACTTTATCCTTGTACCATATTGAGCAATGCAGAAAAACATGATGAAACTTAATGTTAGAACTGGAGATCGTTTTACTCTTTGGCAGTAGGTGCCTTGTGAGATTCTTTGCCTGAAGTGATTTAAATTTGCCTAAACCTGATTGTGTTCAGATTAGTCCCATTTTAAGTTTTTGTGCCCTGGTTTTGTGTATTAATGATTCCATCTTGCCATTACCCCTGTAAGCTCAGGCTGATATAACAAGTAGACACTTGGAATTTCTGGAAAAATGGGGGGGGGGGGAAGAAACAAAAAAGTCCCAGGACCTTCTGGCACTTTGCAAGGTGTGTAAGCAAATGATTTGTGAATTGGTAATATCAGTGCTGATAAATTATATCTCTGTATACAGTAATATTAATCCTGTTGAGACACAGTCTGAGTTACATATTACAGGCATAGTTATGCTGATCTTGAAATGACTTTAGAACTGGTTTTAAAATTCAGGTAGCAACTGGAGCCAAATATGCCTTTAATTATTCAATTTTCTGGCATGTTGATGCAGTAAAAACAGGTAGTGCAAATGACTAATGTAAAGTTTTTAAGCTGTGAATACATACTTTTTATATGATATTTTCATAAAATAGCTATTGACTTGTGTGAAGCAATTTTTAATACATACTAATACTAATGATGGATAAAGCAAAACTTCAGCGTTCATTATTTTCTCCATGGTCCACAGCTGAGTGGTAAATGTTCATTATAGCCTAGACTGTGTTAAGATGTCTGTGAGGAAACAGTGAGGGTTCAGCTGCTCATACCCGGACACTGAATGGCTTGATTATATGGATCAGTTATAAATCTAATAGTATAATTATTATAACTAGATTTTTTTTTTGCCATAGAAGAGGATTTTTGACAAAATGTTTGTCTTAGAAACGTGGAATTTGTCACAGAAAAATCAGATACGTGCGCATGCACACAGACCCACCTACACAGGGGTCTTTTTCTTGTCACAAGGAATGTCCAGGCATGGTTACTCTCATGTATGCTTGGCTCAATGTATACCTAGTGGATAAATCAAATTTAGTTTCCATGGTAGATGCATCCATAGAGAATCAACTTAACTGTGACACAGCCCTCCCTGTAGATAAGAATTTGTGGTGGAAATGCTAGCATACATATCATTAATGATAGTATGCCCTCTCCTCCCATTCCCAAGATCATAAAAATGTGTTTCTCTCCTACTTCCATGTAGGAAGCCCATCAAACCTCAAGAGACCCAAGCTGGAGAAATTCACTAAACATATCCCAAGCTTGTTTTTTTTAAAGCCCCGTATCAGGGTTCCTGAATAGTTTGACTATGGTCTTGAATAATTCATTTCTAAACCTTTGTTGTTTCATCAAATGGTAGATTTCCGAAGAACTCTGTCTCTGTTCCTCAGCTGGCTAACATTATGTCTTGTACATTCCCATCCCAGAAATAAGTTTCTAATTAAGCCACATAATGAGAGCTTCCTGTGCAGGGGAAGAGATGGGGAAAACAAATAGTTTTAAAAGTGGAAGTTTTATTCCATTTAGGCTTGTTAGACTCAAGCTCCATTCTGTTTAAAAATAATGAATACAGAAGGAGAAAAAAATAAAATAAACATATATTAGTTCTGTAATGTGATCTGTAGACGTATTCGTGGCAAGGAATAGAATCCCCCTTCCTGAAATAAAATAGCAGACCTTCTTTCCACCAGTGAAATTTATTTTCCACCACTGGTGGATAGGAACAAGACCAGAAATGCTTCTCAAAGGGAGCTTCCTTGCCTGCTGGCTATGAAAGCTTATACTGGAGCTGTAAGTTAGAAAATGGATTGTTGTTTCATTATTCTATCCTTACAGCAACCCTTAAGGGTGGAAACAGAAGGAGTCTGTTGAGTACGAATTCCCATCCTCCAGGACATTCAGAAAGAAGTTGACTCTAAATCAGCTTTCTACTATCCTGGTTTTGCCACCTCCTGGTCACCTACTAACTGGTAATATGTTTTTACTTTCCTCGTCATTTGAAATGCATTTCTTAAGCAAATCAGCAGATGCCAGCCCTATTACAGAAAAGGAAAAAAAGAAACGATGAAAATATCCCAATGCCTCAGGACATTTTTTTGCAAAACATGCAGCATGATCTCTTTCACCCTTTTTTTCTTTTATTCATTTCCTCAATAACAGTGTTTGTTAACTAAAAATGTTTAAACCATGTCAGATTTGATTTGGGATTTACCATGGATAGAAAGCTCATTCAAATCTGTGGTTAGTCTGACAGTGTTTGGAATAGGAAGTTAAAGGAAAACGTAAGTTGTTGCAGTTGTTTTCTCAATCAAAAGGAAAGCTAACGGAACTTGCTCATTGCTCATGTGTTCATGAATAACTTACTCAGAACACTGTGTTACTGGAAAAATATCCTCTAGGCTGACACATACCCACATGTCACTGTAGAACCAGAAGCTGACAATATCAAAATGAAAATACCTCTCTTTTTTTTTTTTGTGTGTGTGTGTGTGTGGGAAATCAGGGAGGGGAGAGGATGATTTTGTTTTTAAAGCTCTGTTCCTTGGATCAAGTGCCAGATTTGTGCCATGTGATCAGAAAAACACTATATTAGGTACATTCTGCATAGTGTCACAAGCTGGTTCAAAAAGTTTGCACAGGATAACTCTGGACACTGTCAAAGTCATGTCACCTATTTCATATTCCAGGTAAACCGTAGACTGTCTCTCATGAGCTGCTCATCAAAATGTTCTGACATGCAAGAACTTGTGCCACTGAGCTCTGTGCCTTGCCACTCGATTTCATTGTGTTATGATGAATTAACTGTTGCAAGATACAGCCAAGTATAAAAAGAAATTTAATGTTAGGGCTTAGAAATTCGGATGGAAGTGGCAATAAACATTGTCATGAGAAATTAATACAACAGGGAGACTGTATTTCTTGCTGTTAAGTTGCAACTTTAACATTATGCTGTAGCTAATCTCTTATTTGGCCAACTAACAAACTTAAAAGACAGACTCCCAAGCGTGCAAGCTTTTTTTTTTTTCAGGTAGGAGGTAGAAATAGTGTTAGTCAAAGATAAGAACAAGTGGTGAACTATTGCTTGAGTCTAACTTGATAATATTGGGAAGGAACTCTTTATCAGGGTGTGTAGTGATAGGATGAAGGGTAACAGCTTTAAACTAAAGAGGGCAGATCTAGATCAGATATTAGGAAGAAATTTTCTTCTGTTAGGGTGGTGAGGCACCAGCACAGGTTGTCCAGAGAAGCTGTGGATGTCCCATCCCTGGTGAACACCAGGCCAGGCTAGATGAGGCTTTGAGCAACCTGGGCTAGTGGGAGGTTGGAACGGGGTTTGGAACTCCATCTCCAAGGTCCCCTCCAACCCAAACCATTCTATGATTCTATGAAACAGAGCACCTGAGAAAACCATTCATCTTTCCAAAGAGTCTTACATTTCTAACTACGTTTGTTATAAGGAATGTTTTATTTTGTGTTCTTTGTGCCTTTTTTTTTTCTTTCTGTCTTCAAAGAATAGGGGGAAATGTCCCAAGCAGTTTTTCAGCCTCTTTGATATGGCCAGGATACATATTCTTAAACAAGTTCTACCTTGGGTAAGTAATCCCCTGAGACATGATACCACTTTCCATTGCTTTCAAAGGTTCTATTTTAAATTTGAGGTACTGTGCAAATATATAGCAATATGAAAAAAAATATTCTGAAGGTCAGGAAAATAATAATAATAAAAAAAAAGAACTGTGTAGTCAGAGGTAGTATTACCTGTATTAGGGTTACCACTCTGAGCATGAAAGATTAGAAAAAGGCTTTGAGCTATATTCAGTAATAGATGTCATCCTGTCCTTTGCCTTCAGTGATAGGAACTAATTAATCTTGCACCTTTTTCTATTGCTTCACCAGACAGAAATTATTCAATTTTTTGACAAAATAACTTTTGAACATGTGCCAAGAAGCTAATTGGTATTCCAGTCTTTTGCTATGTTATGCCAAAGCTGCTATTTTGCCACTGTAGTATTATAAACTTTATGTGGCCTCTGATCACTGTCGTCTTACTTAATCAACTACTTCTAGTGTGAGCACAAGCCCATTTTGCATACAAAAATACCGACTGAAGCTGTGGTTCTTCCAGAAAGCTGAAATGTGCTCCCAGGTATTCCTATAGCTGGTCTTCCTTTCTTAATACCGGAATATATCAGACTAATCTTGGGGATAAGTCAGTTTGATGATCTTTGAAGGAAACAGAAGGACATTCAAGATGCAAATACAGCTACAACAGACAATGCTGTGCACACAATTTTGATTGCAAGAGCAGATCATCAGTCAATTAAACTACATACAGCTGTCATATCTTTGCATAAGCTCAGTTCTCATTACAGCACACTCCCCAAACCTGTATTTTACTTATTATTTTGGAAAGGACTATGTCTTACTTCCCCTTTAATCCAATCTGCACAAGAGGCAGACAATTCACTCCTATGTAATCAACAGTGTAATTAATTATCAGTGTTCATTAGACATTCCCCATCTAAAAGATTAAGCAGCCCAATGGTGTTTATGAACCTGGATGGGTCTTCAGCAGAAGGTAAACTGGCTGCAGACAATGAGATGGAATAGGACAGTTGCACTAGCCTGAAGTATTGATAGGGGCTTATTTATATCACAGATGGATATTAAAAAGAGATTTATATAATCACAGAGATAAAATGACAAAATGTGCTTTCAAACATCTTTTCACTCACAGAAATTAACTCAAACTACATTTCCATCCTAGGTAGAGGAAGATCAGTTATTTATTTGTAGGCAGTGAGAATTTACAGTATCATTTTGCTTGATACATGCAGCTTACTTGGGATATATACATACAAAATCAGATTTGGTGGCAAGTCTCCCATGACCATAACAAAAAAAAAATTTATGAGGTCTATACTGAATCCACTGCCACAGAATCATAGAATTGTTTGAGTTGGAGGGGACCATGGAGGTCATCTAGTCGAACCCCCTTGCAGGGACCATGTTCTGAACCAACTGGGAAAACAAACAAGATTGCTTTTCTGACAATTTGTTTTTACAGAAAACATGAAGGACACACTTCTGCTTAAAATAAAATTAATCTAGTCACAGCCATCAGTGGTTAATTAGAGAGCATGAATTATTTACTATGTGCTGCTGTTCTCTTCAAGCTTTAAAACTCAAGCCGTGTAGACTCAAATCATGGCATGACAAAAGGGCACGTTGCTCTGAATCACTTTCTAACGTTCCTTTTCTGTTTTTGACTGTAACCTTTTCAGCAGTAAATTCAACTGAACATGCTAAAAGCAAAAATAACAAGGGTGAATCTCTTTGTATATGTGCAGGGAAATTATTTTAAGCAAACCGGAGCCAAACAATAAACCCTTATCAAGTCAAGCTTTGCCACAGGTAGCCTAATTTTCACCAGTTTCTTTGCTTGCAACTACAGTATCTGTCTGATCCTAAAAAATACTTTCAGATTTTAATACACGTGGCCCACTTGTCAGTAAAAGTAAAAATTCCATATGCATGGTTTGAGTAGGTTTTTCCTATCTGGTGATGTCTGTCCTAGGAAAGATCTCAAGAGAGGATTTAGTGAGCTCAGTCAGGCATTGCCTGAGGTAACTTCAGCTTTCTGAATCTCTATGAAGACAGTAGCCTACTCCGGCCATACATATGAAAATGTTTATAACAGATCTCTGGCTTATTGTTCCACAGATTATGCAGTGTAATTGTTAAATGAGAAAGTATTTCAAATAAGAAAAGAGAAAAATATCAGTCTTGCTGGGCTTTTAAGCTTCCTGTGTATGTTTGTAAAGCAAAGCTCTCTAGTTATTTCAGCTATTTCTTCCTTAATAAATTAATCTTTTTGTTTTAGATTAAGAGATACACCACTAAATACTATATGTTACTGATCTTTTTTCCCCTGTTTCTAGACCACTGCATATTTGATTAACTGAATTTCTCTGGGTATGCTGTACTCCCAGGACTTGCTTTCCAAACAGGTACAGCATCCCTAAATGTTTATATTCAGCCAGATTTTTTTCTGATTCTATCCCCAGGAGAGACTGTTCCTCACAAGTGTGCTACAAGAAGTCCCTGACTCTGCTCGATCCCATTGTAGAGCTGAAGTTTTATATGCCGTACAAGTATGGAGACATCAAGTGAGAGGTAAAGCCTCTGAAGGCTTTACCTGCTGAAGGCAATAGTAATAGTCAGGGCACTATCCAGGGTTTCGTTTCAAATGTTCATGAGCAACGTAAGATTTGTATGTAAGGTTCTTTGGTATGGACTATCTCTAACAGCTGGAAAATGCTACATCTCTGGCAGGTCAAGTTCCTTGCTTTTATTACAGTAAAGTGGTCTTCTCCTTTTTCACGAGTCTATACTGCATATAGCAGTAAATAGAACCATTCTGTAATAAGGCTAAAATTAAATTTTTACAGTATGAAAATATATGATGTAGAAAATACAGTGAAATAGTATCAAATATAATGAACAGGCCCTCAGTGAACAAACAGATTGAATCTGAACTAAACTACCCTTGGCAAAATCAATTACAAATGTATCTGGAAATAAATAGTCTATTAATTTTGCTTTTTGATGAATGTTTTATGCATTTATTAAAATATCTTTTAGACTAAGTAACATTTTTAAAAACCAAAAAGAGAAGTAAATATTTTATTCAAACCTGTAGTGTCTAACATCCAAGGTTTATTATATGTGCTATGGGTGATTTAAAATTCATAAAGCTTCGCTGGTTTGTATAAGAAAGCAATTTTACTTTATACACAGAAACTTACTCTAAAAAGTAAAACTAAGCATTTTGTCAGAAAAATACCTTGAAACTTATATATCATCTGTAATAGCAGGTATGGGTTTCTCTTCTGTTTTCTTATGTATTTTTTTTTCAATCACAGTTAAGCTGTGGATATTTGCCAGAACTTCACTGAGAGCCTTCTTCTGTACTTACCTCAAGCTAGAGAGATTTGGCTGCAAATCTGTTTCAGTGTTGCCAAGCCTTTACTGGGAGATTTACCTCTGAGGGTTTTCCTTCATTTTAAAGAGTTTACTAAGAGCTACAATTTTTTTTTCCACTATATAGTTAGTAACAATCATTAATATTTCTTCACAAAGAGCACCACTGTGGGAGCCTGCAAGGTATAATGTATGAGTAAAGAAAACATCATTTGAAATATTCTGAATAAAAGCTTGATAAAGCACAAGAAGCAATATAGAACCATTGGTTCTGTACCTATATATCATCCACAATACTTTTCTGCTTGATGCACTGAAAGCCAAATGAGCATTTTTGCATAATTTTCTAATATCTCTCACAAGGCAGGTGAGTCTGCATTAGATACTTGTAGGTGACTCAAAGTTTTCCTGCAAACAGCAACTAAAAATATTATCAAAACTAATAGTCCATATCCACCATGCAAAAATCAGGACTGACCATTTTAATGCAAAACATCTCCTCCTTTGCAAAAACAAAACAAAATTAAAGTTTGGCTATCTCTATTTCTGACCTTTGTCTACGTCAACAAAAAGCAGTGTTCACATCAACACAAATCTTTGGGAATTTTATTTTTGCCATGCATTCTTTGAGATTTTCTTAATGAGGTTTTGCTCTATTTAAAAGAATAATAGCTGTCAGAGTTTTGCCTGCCTTAAAAATCAAATATGCTGTTCATTGTAGATGGGATTCTAAGCCCCATGCCAGTCTAAACAGAAATAGCATAGGGCAAGTCATGCAAAGACTGGGAAAGGCAGTGACAGACAAGAAACAAGCAGATGTTTTAGTACCTTACCTTCCCACTGCTTGCCAGATGAAATTTCTTTGCCATTGAATACTATGCTGTTACTTTACACTCCAAATGAGAACAGTGCACTGTAGACTCATGTCAAGTACCAGCTCAACTGCAAATGTAAATTTTACATACAGTTTGTTTCTGCCATTTATAGAACTTAGAGTAAAGCTATTTAAAATAAATGTTCCAGTTCCAAATAATGCAGTAATTTCTTCAATAAAGAAATAGCTTTTTTTTTAATAGGAAACTGTTATTATGGATTTTGCTTAATTGCAAAGGACTTTTTCCGTCTCTCCTGTTTGGTTTTATTTTTTAATGTTACACCTGGTCAAAAGAAACATTGTTTTAATCAAAATGAAACAGCACATTATATTTTTGCCATGTTAGATTATGGGTTCACTTAGTCAACATTTCAAAAAACAAGTATTGTTTCAGAACAAAAACTTTGAATGTGATCTTCCTGTTTGTTCCTGTTTTATTTATGAACAGAAATACATAGGTTATTCTTTTTTTCCTCAGAATGTTTCAGTTTCAGTGAAAAGCTCTTTCCAATTTAAAAACAAAATCTCACTTTAGGAAAATTCTGAGCATTGATCCACAGGTAATGATTTGCTCAGCCTTCTTTTATACTGTTCTGTGGTTCTCTGATAGCTTAGTGGTTTAATGGATCAATGATGGTGCATAAATCAAATATACTCACAAGGCAATTCTACCAGAATATCTTAAAGGCTGCATTTTGTGGAGAGGAGTGGAGGGATATATATGCTGGATAAAAAGCTGGGCTTTAAAAAAAAACAACCAACCAACCAAACAAAAAAACCCTACCCAACAAACCACCAAACTTGTTCACTGTCTCCAGACAGCCACAAGCCACTAAGTCAATTTTTTAATCTACTTTTGAAAAGCAGAGCCAGCTAAGCCTTCCAGCAGGTTTAAGGAATATCTATTTTTGCGGTTACGGAGGTAAAGCTCTGAAACCTTTACCCCCACTCCCCCAAAAGAGATTGCAAGGCCCTCTCCTGCTTGCTCTGCTGTTGATGAACCCAGGGAGAAGGTTGCCGTGCACAGCCCACTCGGTGTGGTCTGTGAAATGAAGGTTTCAGCCTACAGAACAAAACCTGACTATAAAGGAGCAAAGGGCTCCCACACGACAAAGCTTCCACATTGCGCGTCAAGGCCCGGAGCGGGAGGAAGTTGACACCGCTCCCTTCCATCTGCTCCACATGGCCCCAGGCAGGACAGGGCTGGCTCCTCAGAAACACCTCAGCCTGTGTTTTCAGTGGCCTCCCAAATTAGTCCCGTAATTTACTGTCACTTAACGAGAGGGGACGGAGAAACTTGCACCAGTCAGGATGGAAAAATCCCGGCCTCCAGCTGGGGTGGGTGTTCTCGGAGTTAGCCCAGCTCCCCAGCAGGTACAAAAGGCGCCCACAGCTGAAGCCAGGGGACACAGAAAGGCGACGTTCAGCCGCTGATGAATTATACACCAGCGTGAGGCCCCAGGAACGGCAGATCAACTCGCACTTTGGAGGATAAATCAAAGCTTTAATCGGGCCTGTCAGCAAAGCAGGTGTTTTGACTGCCTTTATGGTTCATTTTTATGCAAAAAGGGTTGTGGGGATACAGAAATCATGGGGGATTGAAAATAAATGGCACTGACAGCACTGATCCCACCAGGCGAGGGGGCCAAAACCGGTCTGTCTTTTCAGATTATGAAATATACCTAACGGCAGGCTCTTTAAACCCCGCTTACACAATGCCCTGTCTGTGTGCCCAGGACTGTCCTTTCTCTTTCTTTCCTCCTCCCTTTCTTTGGCTTTTTTTTTTTTTTAATTTGATATGCCAGGGGCCCTTTTCTATTCTCTGGTGATAAACTGCCCCAGCAGCCATAGCAGGTTCAGAATGTTAAAGAGCCGCTGCTCGCCCGAGCTGACAAAAGGATCCCATTTTAAAGGGCTTAAAGGACACTGTAGACAACACTACCCACGGCCCTGGTTTAGGAGAACGTCTTTTTTTTTTTCATCATTCAACAGCAGCCACAAATAAAACATCATAAAAATGTGTCAATTCAAATTCTCTACCGTGGGCTGCAGGAGGCATCATTAGGAGATGTGCCCCGGGGGCTGCGTTGCTCAGGCTCTGCTCGCCCTTGTAGAGAGGTTTTGTGGGCTGGGAGTGGGTGCCCACAGCTACCCAGATTGATACTTGAACACTGAGATTTAACTTTGCTTAACTCCTAAGTCTCAATATTAACAGTAGGTATAGCTTTAAAGTTATTTAAATACAATGTTTGAACACACTGAAGTTGAATTGTTGTAGCATCCTGTAATATTTAAATTGTGGTTGAGGAATAGTCTAATGTATCACACTTTTCTAGAAAGAAAAAAAAAGAATGAGTGCCTTTTTATTTTGTTCTGCTATAACTCAATAGTTTTTACAGTGTATCCTGTAACATAATTTGAAATATTACTGCAGGGCATTCCTAGTAAATTTAATTTATCATTTACAAGCCATGAAGCAGGCAAGGGAAAAAAAAAAAAAAAAAAGGCAAGTACTTCCCCTCCTGTAGTTTCACACAAAGTTATTCAGGTCTAGTGCCTTAGTGCCATGCCACTCACAAATGGTAGTTTTTCACCAGCTGTACTAAGAAATTGATCCTTTTCTTTTTCCATAGAAATTAAAAAATACATGTAAAAAAGTAATGCCTAGCTGGCATATCCTTATCGCCTGAGGATACCTTTTTAAAAACTTGTCATGGGTTACATGAAAGATGAGAAGAAATTCATTACACTTGATTGTGATAATTCATACTGCTGTATCTAGACATAAAACTTTGCATCTACATTAAAAAAAAGGATGTATTTTATGACTTGGTTGCATAGGAAATGTGATCACTATCCCTTTTCTCAAGGTAGGCTGATGCTCTCCATCTCTATAAATGTTTATGCATCTTTGGTTTTTGACCCACTAAACTACTCCACGGAAACCTAACTAACAGATAAAAGTCACCATACTTTCACTAAAAAAAAAGCATTTATGGGCTTCTTCCAAGTAGTTTAGACTCTGACTTTCAAAACACACATTTTTAAATTTTACCCATATAATAATTCAATTTAAAATAATAAGATTACTATACTTATAAAACAGATAAGTATTTTCTACTCAAGGTCTAGGTATTGCACATTATCCATGGTACTCATGTTGCCTTTCTACCCAACTTCATTTCAGTATAATTTCTCATGTCAGTGAAATTATTTCATGCCAATAAGAATTCCATACATGCTTGCCATATCGCACCTTGAAGCACGAATTTTTCCAACTATTTCAGGGCCACAGTTTATGCAAGCTTTGAAAATCAACTGCTTCCAATAATTTGCTTGAAGAAAAATTACACAAGTCATCAGTCATAGCAAATATATTTAGTACTGTGGATGTTAGTTGAAAATTCATTAACTTTTCTCTCTGGAAGAGTTGCTATGTTCAATACTATTTTGGGTGTTTATATCATAAGGTCATTCTAATGTTTTGATTAACAGTATCTTCAGAAAAAAGCTCAAAACAATTTAACAATAATTAAAAGTCCAATTTATATTTGCCAAGTCCCTGTTCCTGATCACCTGCTTAACACCTTGCTGTAAGTAATTAATAAAAGATAGTAATACAACAATATTTATTTGCACTCATCTTCCATGGCGTCGCAATGATTTTGCCAGTGAAGTACATTACTGGGATCTTGTTTACATACCAGCCTACAAGCAGCTGCATTGTCCTGAGTAGAAGGGGGTTTTTGGCATAAGAAAATGTTTAAGCAACTAAACCTTTTGATATGCACAGTTAGCAAATGTCTTAGCTCTGAGCAAAGCATGCATCACTTGGGAGAGCAGAATCAAGCATTCCCATTTTAAAATTTCAGGTCAATTGTTTCTAATTAGTCTGCCATGGACAAAACTCAGATTTCCGCTCTTAGAACTTTATCATACTCATGAGGAATTTTGGCATTGACAGATTCTGATCCACCTCAAATATCAAAATGTCAAATCTTTTCATCATTTGTTGTCTCCAATAATTTCAGATCTGATCTTCAACGCAGGGATGACGTCTGACTCCCACATACCAAAATGCTAACATACGGGCACAAATTGGGGTGAATTAAAGGCAAAGATATTGCAAAATCATAAATTAGCTGGGAAATATTTCAGACCACATTTTCAAAGCTCAGCCTTTAAGATTTCTGATGTGCAGTGATGGGCAGCAACCCTCATCATTCCTGGCTAGAGCTGTCTTTTGTGCTCACCACCCTCTCAGTCCAAAGACAATCTGCTTCAACCTATTTCCCACTCCCTGGCACTATGTGGCAAGAGTTTATTTTTATCATGGGTTCATGTTGATCCTTTCACAGTGGGTTTTCAGTCCACAGTGGGACACTGCTGAAATACAAAAAACAACAAACAATAGAGCCTTCGAGCTAAAAATTTACTCCCCAGATATTCTCGGAATCACTCAAAACTGCAAATATTGAACAGCTCATCCAACACCAGGCTAAACCAAAAAAAGAAAACAGTGTCAGATGGCGAGAGGAGTAGGACAGGGGTTGAAAAAATTTACTTACTGAAGATAGTGTTTGGTTGTTGGGTTTTTTTTCTTTCTTTTTAAGTATCATAGACCAACTGTAATGTACGTTGCTTTCAGGTTTGTAAATGGATTATAAATGCTGGGTTTGACTTAAGCATATTTAAATGGTCAGGCAGCCTACTTTTAAGAGGCTCTGTCTCAACTGATAAGCAGTACATAATGTAGCTGCCATAATCACACGGGGGCCATATCTCTCTTCTTTTAATGAAAAACAGACATGGATGTACCTGCGCTAGTCCTTTTTTTACTTCGTTGAGGAATCAGGAGGATCTAAGCATACAAGCCCTGATCAGGAGGATCAGGGCATACAAGCCCAGAAGCTCTGAATGGCCTTGGCTTTCAGTTTAATACTCACAGCAAACTTGCTGTATTTAGCACTGATTTGAGAAGATATAGGACGAAAATAATGACGAGTAGCGTGTTCTCCCTCAGGCTTCTCAGGACCTTTGGAACTGCCTTTTTTTTTTTTTTTTAATATGGGGCCCTCCCTGTAGCTCAGGCTTGTTAAAGACCTAGATGTGTTGTAAGACCAGCTTTTCCCTACCTGTCTAAAAACAGATGGAACCCTAGCAACAATAATTCAAAATGGACTTTGTCAATTATAGTTCACATTCCTTCAGTGTCATTTCACGGAATCTGTTTACATGATGATGAATATGGAAAAAGTAGCAGAGAGCTCACAGATGTTGTTTGGTTACGCTTAGACAGGAGTTTGAACAGAGATTGAACTTGGGTGAGTGTGTAAGACTCTTATGGATAATGTCAACAGCTCACTGACACCCTCAGACACAACTGCAGCTCCTCTTCCCATCAGGTAGTCATGATACCTTGCTCAAACAGAAGGTATAAGAAACTGCAATCACTACGAGAATAATTTCTCAAAGTTATTTTATATAATCCTTAAGTTTGCTTGTCCAAGTACAGTCCTAACCCAGATGGTTTAGAGCTTTGGCATTAATGCTGCAATGCAAGATAATAGTGATTTTAGGCTTATTACTTATGTCGCTATTACCAACATTGCTGAGTTAATCTTTACTTTGTGACTAAGGTGCTAAAACTGATTTGAATTTTAAGCCCCTCAGTGTAACATGGGCTCTGGCCTGAGTGAAAAGCTCCTTTTGAAGGTTACCTCAAACAGCTATTCCTATCTTCAATGGTAATGTTTAAATCTTGTCCCTTTATGTTGCACTTGCAGGACTGGTACTATTTGCATTGCACAAAAAAATATATTTAGCAACTCAATAACTTGATTAGTTATTCAAACTATCACTATTAAGATTAGACAGAATATGAATAAAAGAACAATCTTTGTCAGTAGTTCAAATAGTTATGATTAATTACTTGTACATTTATTTATATTCACACTTTTCTAAAGAATGGTGGCCTTTCAATTCTAAAAAATATTGAAACAGAAAATGCAAATCAAGTGTTTGTATTGCCTTTCATATAATATAATGCCTCCCAAAACTCCTAATTTTACCTATTTTCCCTATTTTCTCCTTAACTTCCCTATTTTCCCCAGACCTCTACTCTGCTGTCCTTATTAGGAGGGTCCTAAAGCAGCCTAAAGTAAAAAATATTAACTCACAATATTAATTTTATTTTTTCAGAATGTTCTGATCTGGATATTAAATAGCTATTTCCATTAGGCTATTCATTGTACTTTTAATAACAGTTGTATTCTATGGATATAGAGTTGGGGGTGTTTTTCAGTTTTGTTTGAATTTTTTGGTTTTGTTTCGGTTTTTTACCCCCAGCAAGTAGAATAGTCTGGTTTATCTGATCTAGCTCAAACTATGTCAGTTTTGATATTCTTCCCCCTCCGCTGGTTGTTGCTCACAGTATGATGGCAGCTACTCATCTCCTGTGGTTAAGAAGGTGACTGTGAGCTTCCCTGGACTTCTCCATCTGATTGCAAGCAACAAGCTACTTCAGACACCAACCTTATAAACCTCTTTTGGGATCTCCCCTTGCTCTGCACAGGAAAGCATTGGTATATACTCTAGTATGATGCCTTGAGTAATGCACTGGGCTGTCCTTGCATTCAAAAGTATCCGAGATGAAAGGCAAGTCTCCCCCCAAAACACAGTCATAATCAGTTAATCAGTTTGGCCAGATATTGTAGCTGCTATAAATCTGCTCAGCTATTATAACTTCAAAGGACATTTCCATTTTGACACCACAAAGATCAGACCCACAATACCTCATAAACTGGTGACTCTCAGATCTTGCAGACATCATATGGTAACAATCGCAAAAACATTTGTTGTCCAGAGCCTCAGAAAAGGGTTAGAGTGTCTTTGCTATTAAAAGATGACTCCAGCACACTTTGGCTTGCTTCTCCCCAACCATGTCACATTGCAATAACAAAAAAAGGTTTCATTAATCTTTAAAGATGGTAACTAGTTCACTTCAGACCTTTCATATGCTAGGGTGAATTATTTCCATGTTTTTTCTATTTTATGTCTGTTTCTTTGTCTTACTCAAGTGTGCACACTGCACGTTATTTACAGTAACCGTATGACGCTGACCACTTGAAACTGCATTTTAAAAAGGCAATCCAGCAAACACCCTCGGCAATTATAACTGTGCTTTCAAAAAATTAAACAAAACAAAAATCCAGTCAGGTGGCTTCAGAGATCTGCCAACATATTTTAAAAAATACGCAATTTAAAAAAAAAAAAATCAAACCCAGATAAACTACTTGAACAAAATTCCACAAGGGAAAAGGGAAAAAAGACAACAAAAAAGAAGACAAGAAAACACTTAAATTCTTTTCTGGCAGCCGCAGTTACGTCTGTAGTTGGGCGATTGAAAAAGGCTCACAGAATTACTCAGTCTTGAATCGCTGCCCACGTGACCTGGCTTTGGTGGTAGTGGTTAGAGGAATCCAACTTAAAAACAGAATAATAAAAGAGCACAGAGCTGAAAAGAAAACAAACAGCGAAAGAGACAGAGGCAGATCTCATTGAGTTTAAAATTCTGTTACTTTTAGCTGTCAGATGTTTAAGGTGAGTCAAAGGGACTTTCCCCCTTTTACAAGGAAATTTTGATATTGCTTTTTTCAGTTTCTGACTACCAGGTCAAAAGAGCTCAAGTAACATGATTTTTATTATTTGCAAAATTTCCAAATTGTTGTCAAGTATCCTCTTTGGCACATCAGCTGCTGCCCATCAGAAAGGATCTTGGGGCCTCGTAGGCACACTTCCAGCATGGAAGGGGGACAGCCCTGGAGGAAGACAGCTGAAGGGAAGGTTGGGTGTGTGAGCACAACGAGAGAACAGATCTTACAGCACACCAGACTATCACTGCAGCACTTATTCCCTTCCTATACCAATAAATCCAATAACAGCACTCCAGGTCAAAGTAAAGGGCTTTCCTATCTCTCCGAGCATCCCCCAGATTTTCCCTGCCCTCTCCCACCACTTCGCATATGACTATGCTTCCTCTGGCTAAAAGTGACTGGGTGGGGCTCCCTCCAAAGTTTATTCGTGTCATTTATGAATATAGCCAGGGGGGACATGAGAGAGTGACACAAGATGTACTTTCCACCTTTTTCCTTCTTCGCTAGCAGTGGGAAGTGGCCTGCATAACCTAATAAGTATTTTCTGTCTCTGATTTCCATCCTGTTACACTTTGCCAGCACTGAATGAGCTGCGTATGAGAGCTCCTTGCCAGTTTCTGAACTAAAATAAATGCTCTGCTCTTTCACTTAGGTTTTTATTTTCTTTACAAAATAACTGTATCATTCATTTTCCTGTCTTTTGCAGTCTTGCAATTCTTGTATGTCCCTGTTTCTTACAGAACTTTCTTGAAAGTCCCGAAATCCTAAACCAAACCAAAAGCACACATTTAAATGTAAATGCACGTTCTGCAAGTCGTCCCTTTAGTCCCCGATAGCCTCCAGCAAAATAAACACACTCAGTACTATGAGAGGACAAAACTACCTTAACAGAGGATAGTACAGAGATACTGTGGGGATACTGCCTTCTCCCCAAGATCCTGCAGACTCCAGCCAATTTCTTCTAATGATGGTTGCTAAGGCTGTTCCTCATGATCCTGCTCCACCATGCTTGTTAGCTATCTTCTGTGAAGGGTTGTGCTCTGTTCTCAAACTGACCAAAATGGCCCAAAGCACTTCTCTGGGACAACCAGCTGCAGCTACTCCAGTCTTTTCTCTTAGTCATGTTCGACATTAAGTCACTTTAAAACCAAACTCAGATGGGGAAGCAGGATGAAGACAGGAATTTTCTGCTTGTAATGTTTTGGAGAGCAGATTTTATGTTCAGTAAACCAGGTACCACTTTCTTTGTAAATGTCCTTGAATTTGAGCCAGGACACATCCTCCTCATTGTCTCCCATCCTTTGCTTTTACTGTTAGAGGTGGGCGACAGGTCTTTTAACACATCAGTTTTCTGGATTAGAGAACCAGATAACTTTTTATAAACTGCATCTCATTAGAGAATGGAGAAAAGGAGGGAACTAAAACCCAGATATATGCAATATTATGTTAAGAGTGTGCTCATTGTCTTAAATTATTAAGCACTTTCACTCTTCAGCAGAAAATTTAAATATTCTGTCAACAAACCAGCTGAGAGACAGCCTCTCAACATTAAACTCTTGTAGATATCAAGTTGCTGGTTTTAATTTTTAGTAGAATCTGCCCTATTTCAGAAATCAACTTTTTCAAAATAAGATATTTGTCCGCGCTGTAGTTCTGACTGCTGGGCTATACTGCATTTGGCAAAAATTCACTGGAAAATGCCAGTCTGATGATATTATTAGTATGCATCATTTGGAGCAAAAAATAATTGTGGTTTCCCAGAAAGGCGTAAGAGAACATTTGCTGCGGTTTCCATCACCAGTGACACTGCTTAGCCTGAACTACCTTTCTGTAAATTCTGTTGCGCCTTTGTATAACAGAGGTGTGCATCAATATAAGAGCACTTGTTAATCTCCCAGCTGCAACAACTCACTGTTGAAAGCACTTTTCAGTCTAAGCATGGTTTGGAGCAGAAGGCTGCCTACTCATACATTCATGCCTGCTTTTGGTTTGCAGTTGTTATTTGACCTTGCCTATGCCTGTATCAGTTTTATTGCCTGTAAAAACTGGAATAATTCTTAAAACTCCCTGGAATGCTGTGAATTTTATTCCTTGTTTTGAAATGAATGATATTACAAGCGTTGTTGTATCTGTGGTTTGGTTGTTATTTTTACACCTGTCACTGGAAGGGTCTGTATTTCTCACCTGTGCTATGGTTCAAGTCACTGAGCTATATATACAAGCCCTTCTGAAAGGGCAAGTAAGAAATGTGCTTCTCTTCTGGTGTAGGATCTTCATGATCAAAAAGCCTGTTGTGTTTTCTGATGTACTCGCCTGTGGCTGACTAGAGATGTCTTTTTACAAAGCAGCTTTTGCCAGTGGTCTGATTCTGTTGTTTTGTTTTAAATCAGGGCACCCTTCTTCATGCACTGACATGTTGAAATAACCACTGTATTTTCTAATTGAGTGCTTTTTAAAGTAATTGTATTTGGAAAAAATATATATGCTTCTGTAAAATTAAGTAAAAAACATCCATACCAGCTCAGTGTTGATATTCACTTTATGAAAACCTCTTTAAACACATTTGTATTCAGTCATTGTTTGTTTGTCCTCAAGCCGAATCAGTTCACCTGAGACCTAAGTCTTTCTGATTTTATTTTTAGTACTTAACATATTCTGCATTGATTTCTTCAAAGTGCAATGAAAAGCAAAAAAATCCAATCCCATACCAAGAAAACACATCAAAAATAATTTAGAGACCAGTCCTCTTGGTTGAACAGATTGAACATAAGTATTTTGCTGAATTTCAGGTTGTGTTATAAAATAAAATTGAGTCCCAGCAATATATATCCTAGGTTATTTGCCCAGTAGATTAAACAACCATAAATATTGAGTGATTCAACTAAGCAACCAGCACTGGCTGGAGTGAATAGAATGTTAATAGACACTGGAGCTCTAGGAGACACCAGAAAATTGTGCCTAAGTAAGCTTACTAAATTAAGCTTACTAAACGCTACTTTTCTAAATACTTAATAAAGTGCTAAATTACTTCTTTTACTAAGAGCTCATCTGAGAGTTTCCCAATGTGATTAAAACCTCTCATGGGTCACAGAGGAATTGACTAAAGTGACGGAGAATCCTGGGAGGGGCAAGGAACCCTTCCAGGGAGTCAGGACAAGGCAGCCATCCCCAGGGAGGCTGGATTAAGACAGGAAAATCGATTCCTATCATGCTACAACTGGAATCTCTCCCTCATCCATAATCTCTTCTGAAATAAGTATTCTAAGATGAGAGGTAAGAATTAAAGGATGATTATGTTGTTGTTTTCAACACACCTTACAAAAAATGTTCTACATTTTATCGACCTAAAGAGATATTTCAGTATACCCTCCCTTATTTCTGTTTTCAGGTACTGTTCCTTCAAAGAATGTTTTATGGAAAGATACCATTAAACTGCATAATGCTACTAAACATATAACATTTCTGCTAATACCCTTTAATCTATCATCTCTTATTTAATTTCACTGGTCTTGTACAATGAGTCCCAAGCTCAACATTTAACTAAACTGCCCAAAGATGCTCTTCCAACCATATGTAATGTACAGTAACTTCTTTAAATTGCCTGGGAACATACTGCAGAACAATTCTCAAGAGAAAAACTAGGGCTGAAATATTTTCTCATGCATCTTCCACCCGGGTGACATTCCTCTCTCACTCCAGATTTGCCCCCAGCATGACCGAACGGATGCTACCCTTTTGCACCCATGTTTGTTTGCGTTTGCCTCCTGTTGATATTTATGAGAGCTATTTCTGATACCCTTGCAGCATCATCTTAATTTTGGCAGAGGTTTCTGTGTGTTCACGTTCCAAGGGGGGATGGAGAGAACACAAGCTGTCTCCAAATTGAAGGAATCAATTTTAATTTCTGAAGTCAGACAGGCTTTCATTTATCGCCTATTGACTCCATAGAGAAATAATAATAACGTTGCTGCTTTCAGTGAAAAAGACCATTACTGAGGAACAATGCAGTCGATCAAGAAAGATGCCAGACCTTCTCTTCCCCAGAGCAGTCTTCACTCTGCAAGTTACAAGCTGAGCTCTCTCCTGGAGCACTGTTTGCTACCTGGCCAGCTCAGTCACAGCCCCAGGACGTAAAAGGGGCAGGAATCTTTTCGGACACCAGCGCAACAGGCATGGAGAAAACAAGAGAGTGAGCACAAGCCTTCTCCAGATGTCCACTGCATCACTGGGTGGAGGAGCTGGGAGAGCCAACAACCTTGCCCACAGCACAGGCACCATATGTTTGGCTGCCACCCACACCGCCAACAATCCTTGGAACAAGATATCGAATCCATTCCGACTCCTCTCTGACAGACATCCAGCCTGTTCTGGTCTCAGCCAAGCTCTGAACAGACCATGCTGGAACCACTCAGCTTGATGAATCAGCTCCTGCATTAATGGAGTCTACCGTAGCCCCAGGATTGCACCCAGGAAGGCACCAGACACCCAACCTGATTCACCACTCCCAAATTACTAGGTCCAGCACAGCACCTGGCCCAAGGGATTTATTCAGAAAAGCATGTCTGACACCCAGCTAAGTGTCCCCAACCCAGCTCGGTACTGTCCCTGAGGTACTTACACCCTGGAGCACAATTAGGGCAGGGCACTGTCACTCTCCAAGGATTGTCCAGGTCTTTTGCCTGCCCTTCATTTTTCCTTGGAAGTCTGGGATAAGAAGCAGCATAGGAAGTGAAGGAATATGTGTATTTTATATTTGTTCAGTTTTAAATTAAGTTCCTAAAATAATAGTGCCATTTGGGATGTTTCCCTTGAGTTTCAGGGAAATGGTATCTATTTTTACTCTTTCACCTGCTAATTAAAGTTGAGACTGATGATACATGGTTTGCCATTCTACTGCAGTTTCATTTTCAGTGAAACACTACTGTAAAAAACCCCGTTGCTTTCCGTACTCCTAACAAAACAGTTAAGAGTCTAAGAGAAACTCAATCAACAATCTTGCAGCCATGGCAATGACATTTCAATCTAAAAAAAACCCAAAACACTAAATTTACGTGCAAAACAGTAATGCATTCCATATAGATTCTCATTCTGTCTTTGAATATACATATTTCTCAGAAATTAAACCATCTAAGACCCCATATTGTGCACAGTCACTCACATGAACATGATCTAAATGATAAGCTTCATTTTTATTTTTTTTTTGCAATTGGCTGTGAGTCTACATGGATACAAGTGGCTATGCTTCATATGTGAACTTTTGAAGTTTCATTCTAGTTTAGTTGCTAAATAATTACGTTGACTCCTTTCTGACACATTTTTAATACATGCTTTCTTTTGCCTCAGTCTTGTATTTTAAATTAATGATGTGTGCTACCTTTTCCATAAAAGTGTCTCCTTGTGGTAGGAAGAAATTGGGTAACTTACTCCAATACATGCAAAAATGCAGAACTACATATGCCAACAAATCTTCACCGATTCTCTGCAGTTCACTTGAACTGCTGCGTGTTCGCTGTGAAGGTTTTGTTGCAGACTTTTGGAATTGATGTTGAAGAAATCTGTTTTGAGTAACACAGAGCATCAAAACGTACTATTGCTGTCCACCCACGCTGGCAGAAGGCCACTGAGTTTTCAGTTGTTTACAAATGTTTTCCCTGATAAATCTCTTTGCTATTTCCCATATGAGGTTCGGCACTCGCACACGTGCAGCATACACTTTGCTGTTCTGAGTGCTACAGAAAGCGAGATAAGAACTGTCAGAGAGACCTGAATTTTGGTTGCCCTTCAACATACACATCTACAAATCTGGATTTGTTTCACAGATTTTAAAGATCATAAGGCATGATTGTGATAGCCTAACTTGGTTCCTCACAGTGGTACAAATGCCATTCACCTGCAGCATCGCTGAAACCATAATACCTGAATTATGACTTTCTCAGAGATTTATTTTAAAAGTTTAAATTATAGCACTCTCCAAAGTATCAGGTCAGACATAAGCTTTCACAACAAGACCTGAGGATGCATAAAAAAAAATCTAAACTGAGTATGCAAAAGGACTTCAATATACCCTACTGATATTTTGAAAAGAAAATAAACAGATCACTTTACCAAAGAACATTTTTTTTACTCAACATGTTATTTTTAGCTAGGTGACCTAATTGTTGTAAGAATTCAAGAAAGCCAGATGGGTCAAAATAAGCCCAGGTGGTCTCAAGCCTGCCAATTTACCAAGCTTATCTTTTCATTTGATTTGAATAAAAAATGTCCATCATTGTCAGAGGTGCACTAAGCTGCTGTGGTTGTTTGTCATCATTTGTATAAAAGCCAACCAGGTTACCTGTCAGTTTGCAAATACTGTGGCTAATAGGCATTATTTGAAGCAGAACAGGCTTGATTAACAGGAAAATTGGATTGTTTAACCTATTCCTTTCCTTTTCTTCTTGCACAGTACTATATTAATTTGGAAGTTGTTTTTTTTCTACATACTCTTCCACACACAGGCAGTACCTTCAGCTAATTAGACCACAAGATTCTTACAATTAGTTTTTTCAGAGGCACCAACAGTCAGCCTCTCTTACTACCCCATGCAGGATTAAACAGGAGTCTGTCCATGACCCATCCATACATGTAAAACTCATGACCAGGCTCACACGTGCCTCCCTTCCCATTTCAAACGTGTTTTATAGCAATGCACTTTTAAACATGTAACAAATCTGTTTCTGTGTAAAGACAGCAACCATTTTATTTCAAGACCAGCTGGAGCCTGTGGAAAGGAGACAAACACAATCCTCTCTCATTTTCCTTGTCTTCGCTATTTTTGCTGTACATAATAGTAATTGGATAGTCTGAGTTCTCCCTCTGAGATCCAAATATAATCATTGCTGAAGTCTTATCTTTTCAAAAGATAAAGACACTAAGTTATGCCAAGTTATTATAGCTACACTGTGTGAGAGACTTATTTTCCAAACACAGCAGAACAAACCCTTCCTTTTAAGGCATAATTCATGGTTTCTACTTAACATCGCCATGGTGACCCTAGGACACTGCTTTACCAGCTGGAAGTGAAACTTGCCAAGCGGGTAAATGCTGCAATTCAAAAATACCATTTTGTACTGAATAATTTAGCACAAAAAAAAATTTCAAAATTATCACTGTCCATATTTCCTGTAAAACTCTGGGGACTTTAAGCACAGAATGCTCTCCTAGACCTCAGGGGACAGCACTGGCTGCCCATTCCCTTTACTCCCTGCTGCTAGATTTCTCCCCCCCACCCCCCAAAAAAACCCAACCCAAAAGTCATTCAGTGTTTCAACAAAATGAAGGGTATTAGTATCCAAACCAATGAAGGAAGGGGCAAAACAATGAAGGAATTATTTGAATTAAACAAATAGGAGGTAGGCTTTCTCTCACACTAATTTTCACAGCAATTTAGGGATAAATGCACAAATAACATATGCACCTTTTAACACAGTGTGATCTATAGCACTTGCGTGTATTCTGTGCAATATACAAGAAGAATTTTGCACTTGACAGGGAATGTCACACCTGAACCGGTCAGTAAAAAAAGCAGGTGATGGCGGTATGGATTAAACCTCCAGTCCAGAGGGAAAGACCCCCCTCCACAGTCACGTTGGAACCATCAAACTGCTTCCACCACCCGTCCCGCACTCCGCACTCCCAGAGCTGCCTTCTTAGCCACTCTCGGACTAGAAGAGTTGTGTGCCCACCAGCAATCGAGGCACAGGTCTGTAGCAACCCCTGCCAGCCCTAGACCAGGCTATGCCATCCTTGGGACCCAGCTCTGCAGCAGCCAGTGGGTAACCCTAAGCACGCCGTTAGCTTTCAGCCAGATCCACTCCTTGCACTGTTCCACATTATCCCTGTTCAAGCAACAGGCAGCAAAGCTGCAACAATGCCCAGGGGCTATGGGAGGGCAATATACTGACTTGGGTTAAAGGCAAAGTTTTTAAAAAAATAATATATTTAAAGTTAAAAGTTTTTTTAACAAACAAGAAACCCACCATGATCAATCCTATCTTCAGGGCAAGAGCTAATGACAATTTTTCCTCACGAAATACAAGTATATGAAAGTACATGAAAATATAGTGGGTGCTTTTATCATGACCAGAGCTATGAGAAAACCCAGCTTCTAATCCCTTTCTCTTCTCAGAAAGCTTAAGCTTCTTGTCCAAACCACTAGCCTACCACACAATTCCAATTTTTACCACTGAATCTGCTGTCTTTGTTTAACATTTAAAACACACATTTTCAGAACCAGAGAGAAGAGACAAATGCGAGACCAGGTGGAAGGGAAGATCTTTGCTTTCCAGTACCTGTACAGCCTGCAGCCCTTTTTCCTCTCCCTGTATTTTCTCCCAGAACAGGCTTGCCCGCGTGTTCAGATGGGCAAAAATCTCCACAGCCCTGAAATCAGTTAGGCAATGGATCGCTTACCCTGGCACATACTCAGGTAATGGCATGACCAGGATAGATATTTTCCTTATTTAGAGACATTAATGTAGTATTTACACAAGGACATATACCGTCAGCCACCTATATGCTGAGAATCATTGGCAATTCTGTCAGTCATAGACAGAAAACCAACAAGTAGGCATCCGTGTTTTGAGGTTCCACATTTCAGATTTAGATGACAAAAATTATGTAAGATAACCTTGTGGTTTACTTAAGAGACTGGGTAGCTCTATCCCTTAGCCTGCTTAAAAATATTTTTCTTCAAAAATACGAGTCTCCCTCAAGTCATGCAGCTTTCTTTTGTAACTTTGTGGACTTCTGAAGCTCACCTGGCATTCCCTGTATGTGGTCATTACAGGGATAAAAGTCCTTCAAAGAATACCTTGGTCACGTACAAGGGGTGCTGTTAATTCACTATGTAGGGCTTTCTTCTCTTGAATCAGTACTAAACCAAAGCCATGCGATGAAACTGGGTGCATGGTGATGCTTAAAATGCTCCACATAAGCCGTAAAACAGTTTGCACGGTCATTTCTCACTGTATTTCCCACAGTGCTGTTTGTGCAAGTGGTGGGAGAATGCATGCACTGCTCAAGTTTCAGCTTAGGTTATTACCCATTTCTGTCTGAATCTTCCTCAAGTTTGAATTAAACAAGGTATCATTTACCAATTCTGTTGTAAATTGTTTTTACAGTATGCTTTAAACTGTTCCTGTGCATCTTCGCAGAGAGGCTCTTTTTCAGTACTGAGTTAAATGATCCTAGAATTTTTTAAATTGTGTTTCATGTTTTTGAGTTTGTGGTTTGTTTGTTTTCTTTTAAGTGCTCAGTCATCTATGGTTCTACAGCTCTGAGGAAGTAAAGTGCGACAGGATTGCTAATTCTGATGTTTTATTGTCTGACATTACAATAGTAACACTTCCTTTTTTATTTACATAAACTGCATTACAGAATGTGTGCAGGACAAATTTTATGTGAAGACAAAGTCTGACCCTGGGATACATTTTCAGGCACAATTTCACTCCTTTCTGTAAGTCTACATTGTTGAAAGAAAACATGCATACCATAGTCTCCGAGGGATCTCATTTTAGATCCTATGCTAACCTTCTAACATCACACTGAATTTCAAGACGCAGCTCTTTTTGTGTCTGTTCTTTAAAGCAACTTGGACAAATCTTCATGTGTTGTCTTTCCTGACCAAGTGTAAACATAAGATTTTCTCCATAAATCCAGCCTTTTTTGACAGCTTACAGGCCAACTTGAGCTGCTTATTGCAGTCTAGGTGCTGCAGTATGGAAAGTTTATGTCCCATACATGCAGCTGACAATCGAGGTTTTCAAGTCTCCTAATCAGTGGAAACATCTGATATTCTCTGCAGGTTGCAGAGAAGAGGAGGAAATTAGGTTTCCTGGCATTTTCTATGAATTTCAATTTTTCATTAAAAAACATAGGAAACCATAAAGGTTAAATATTTTGTGGGAGATTTTGTTTGCTTTCTATTGCTGTTCTTGAACCAAGTAACTATCAACATGATGAGGGTGTAGAATGCAACAAAGACATTACGGTCAGCCACATCCTCCACATCCTCTCAATGTGCTTATCCTAATGGACACTGAATAGTAAAGCACAATGCAGTGGCTACAGAAATACTTTAAACACAAATTAATAAGTGGTCAAACAACTCACTGTCTCTAATCATTATTTCAGTACATTTTTTAGTTTATTAATTTCAAAGTGACTAAAAAGAAAACCCACACTGAGTCTAGAGGAAAAACAGTGGTTGAGCATCCATTAGTTAAGCTTTTTTTTGTTCAGAAGTCTTACTAATTTCATCCATGGTAGCAATGACAGAACCACCAGCACATAGCAATAACCAGTATTTTGGTAATTAATATTTGCTGACTTTCAGGACCTTCTCTGTCATTATGATACCAAGGAAGAAATCTTGGCTTCAAGGATAAAACTGTGCCAAGCATTTACAGAAGTGCTAGCAACCCAGTGTACCGGCCACGATAACCATGCTCATGAGTGGTGCTTAAGATACGCCAGCAACCCTTAATCCTCTATCAATTGCCAAAATGTAGCAAATTCAGATTTTAATTTTTTTAATATATCTGCATAATATCAATTTTCCCTCTTTCTAACAGAGAGACTTGGTGCTAGGATTTTTATACACATATATATGTGTATACACATATATATACAAAATCTCTCCCATTTATAAGGGAAGCCTGAGAAAAAGAAGTAGTCTAAACAGAGTAGGATTAAGACCGATTTTTCCCCATTTATCACAACCTACAGATCTTTTTAGCAAGCTTCCTATTGATAGTAAATGCAGCTCAGCCCCTGATGCATTTCAGATATAATCTAAGTAAACATTCTTGCTCCTGGAGGTTGGTCTTACAACTGGTCTCTTTACATGATAAGATTTTTGCAGCAATGCACATCCCAAATACTATTACTGTGTGTTGGTAGAGAAATCCCCTCTAGGAAAACATTACGTATTTTATGATATTTGGATGCCTAGTGCTACCAGAGAAAGTCATGTGGATCTATTTCTGCTAGAAAGCCTCTGCTGCAAACAATGACTCCTTAAATCATTGCAACTATCCATGTGACAAGGGCCAGTGGGCATAAACTGATTTAAGGTTTTTAAATTTAAAACAGGTTGGTAATCCCTAGTGGATGATGCGATTGTGAAAATGGAGCTTACCAGGCTGCCCCGCAAGTCTGTAGAAAGTACAAACCAGTCTGAACCTGAAGGTCTAATATTTCGTCTTCTGGAATGGGAAGCAGTATCTACCTGCACTTACTTAAGGAAGAGTCTGTACCACTTGAAGGGGAGTTTCATTTTCAGCTGCTGATTTCGTAAGACACCAATGTTCTATCCATCACAACAGAAAGCTTCTAAAACACTTTCCAAGTTTAATAGCTATTATCAAACTACTATGTTGTACGTTTTTAAAACAACTTCCAGTCCCTTGTACTTCATGCACCACGTGTGTCCAGGCCGGCATCAAATAACCAGTGATTTCCTGGCATGAAATTTGTCTTGGGAGTTGCTCTGCCTGAGCTTCCCTCTCTTGTTCAACTCCTGCACAAAGTCTGTGGCAGGGAGGTGCAGCCAGGCACATCATCCCCTGCTGCCCTGTACAGTGACCCAGTAAGAGGCACTGAGTGTGTAGGGATTCAGGGAGCTTACAGTTACACATGAAAAATTAGGGCAAAAGAGGATTTGAGGAATGTGTTAACTAAACCCAGCTGAAGAAGCAGATACTGTGAATTTCAGTCCTAGGCAATGTTATTGGGACACAAAATGCTTTGCAAGCACAAGAGTACAGCCATGGGCTGTGCAGGATTTAGTACATGGGTAAGACTAACCTAAGAGAAGCAGAGTCAGAGAGCTGAGATGGAAGGAGAAGGAGGTAGGGGTGAGGGAACTTGGAGAGTAGGACCAAAACGGGATTCTAATGAAGAGGGAAACTGAAAGGGGGAGCTGAGATAGAAACCATCTAACTAAGAAGAAAGACATGTCCTTACAAACTTCAAGATTTGGTAGGGCTACTCCAGCATCTAGGCTCATTTCAGAGTCAACCCAGCCTTGCTGATAAAGAGACAGGGCTTGGGATAAACATTAGATCACCAAAAGCAGGACTGCTCAGGGAGAAGTGGACAGGCCAGGAGCCAAGGCAATCCTAACACAGGCAACACCCTCACTGACAAAACACCATGGTTCAGTACCTGAATAGAGCAGTTGAGCCAGGCACTAGCAACACGATCCATCAACAGCCCCAAGACAGCAAAGGGACAGACCAGGATGAGGGTCTCTCCATGGACTCCAGTCAGCAACCCCTGGAAAGGGGTTAGAGACACTACTGCAAAGTAAATACCAGGTCCATCCAGGAAGCAAGGGTAGGAACCAACAATCATACAACAGGTGAATGTCCTAAACTGAGCTTAAATGAGCTTCCCAGCCTTTGGGGAGGGTGGGACCCAGGTGAGGCTGGTTGGGACCGTTAGGGCCTATTAGTGTTCTTAGGGCCCTGACAAGTAGGAGGAATAAAAATGGTCTATGTGTCAGGTGTTGGGAAGGAGGGCAAGTCTCCAAAGAGATGGAAATAGTTAGAAGCTGGACCAGGAGTGAGAAAAGTTGGGTCCAAGATTGCGGGCTGGCTCTGACTGGGCATGGGTAACAGACCTGGAAGAGGTTCAGGGGGAAGGGAGAGGGAAAACCAGGAAAAAGCTTTCCAATACTTAATACATGATATGTTATGACTACTTCCCTTCAGTAACTGGAGTTAGTTCAATGAGACTGAGGTTTTCTTGGCATTTCAAAGGTGCAGTAACAACTCACCAAAACAGAAACAGAACCTCCACTGTTGGAGGATCTTCTTGTACGGATGCTGATAAGCCAGTTCCCTTAAATAAGCCATATTGACAGAATGATATTTTTATAGTTTCATCTGTGTTATAGTTTCTACCAATAGGGATACCTGGTTAGAAATCTGAGGTCCTGGTATTTCTAACCAGCATAGCTACACTCAGGAACTCCTGAAGTGTCAATGAGACATGAATCTCTCCATTATTCAGGGGTCAACAAGTGTCCACATGTTGACAATCATCACATCCACAGCACTCTGAAACCAATGATGAGATAAGCTTCTTTACACACAGACCAAGCAAATAAAGCTCATGCAGACAACAAAATTCTGGCTTTTTAAAGGTAATATTAAACAGGTATTTTCTGTATCTACCATAAAAAATATTCTGTAAGGTACTTTATGGGTGCAATTCTCCAGAATAAAGGTATGTGACAGTTTTTACGCACAGGTTCACTTGGATTATTTCAAAAGTTTTTCACACTTCTGGTAAAAAACATACCCGATAAAGAATATGCATCTACAGCTTTGAATGAAAGCCAGAAAAATCCCCAGTTTTTCTGGCCACCTCTTAATAACTTAACACTCTCTTGAAATGAGCATCAGGAGTCCAGAACAACCCAACCATGTTTCTCAACTGTAAAATCAGTTTGTTTATCTTTACAAAAATCTCCTTGTGTAGGACGGGCTCGGGCTGAACAAAAATATTTTTGAAAAAAAAAGGAACTAAAGGGACCACGTTGACTCTGACAATTATCCGAGAAGCATTTGTTACCTTGCCCTGCAGAGGTGATGGCACCACAGTATAAATTACTCCAGTTTCATTAAGCTAGCTTCAGTACGGGGAGAAGCGCCACTATAGAAGGATGGGATTCAGCAAGAGCCAATGTACTTGCAGGCAACGGCCACTGACAGCAAGATAGCTCTTTTCTAGGAAGTTCAAATATTGCTATGCTACCTTGCAAATACAAGACAGACACGCTTAAAACAGCGGCAAAATATAGCTATAATCTGCTGCTTTCCTGGGAGATGCAACATTTTATTTTGGTGTAATTTACAAATCTTTATTTACATAAATTGAGAATTCAGCTTGAGGTCAGAAGAAGCTGATTTTATTGCTGTCTTTCAAGTATACACTATGCACTTCAACTGTTTTTGCAGCATAACAATAGCAGACAAAATTTACTTTTTTTAACAGATAATATTGGCAGCCCTGCCATTGAACTCCATTTGTTTCCTTGGGAAAACATTTACTCATGAAGCAGAGGAAGACCCCCAGCCTGCAATAATACATTAATTAAATGGGAAAATGACTCTACAGAACAAAAGCATCAAAATAAAAAGGACATTTTAGGCTTCATGGGAGTTGACAACTCAATTTTATTATAAGAATGAAACATTGCAACAAGGTGTTGGGTCATATATTGAAACCAATGTTTGCAAAACTTTTCAGTGGTTTGAGTTTGTATTTGTAACATCTGAGACTTAAAAGAAAGCAATATCCTGCTTTTTTTTTTTTTTTACATGCCTGTGTGGCAAGAATGCTGGAAGTTTGACAAGGGTGGTACCATCTATATACATTTAGGAAAACATGCTTGCTGTGGGTGTACAAAAATAAAATTTCTTTGTTAAATTACACATAAATATAAGGTACAAATGTATTTTTAAAATACAGATAAAGATAATCACACTTGCATTGTGTACATATGAAAATACAGTATTTTAATATTCAACATACACAGACACATTTATGATAAATGCAACGAATTGGCAATGCCAGTTCTTCTCAGTCTCTTTTTTTGTTCTTTTTTTTTCCCCCCTTTCAGTTTTCCATAAAAATGGAAAAATAGGCTTTTGAAACAAATTAGTTCTGCCGGACATCTTGCAGCAGCTTGTTAATTTCCGCCACCAGCTCACTGGCATCCATGAGTTCGTGTTTACCGTCGCTGAGGTGGTTGAGCACATTGTCAAAATCATCTTCTTCGTAATTCTCTGGGATTTCCTCCATGGCCGGCAGCCATTTGGAGGAAGGCTGCGCGCTCGAGTGAGTCCCCAGAGCGGGCCCACTGTTGGCAGGATTTTGGAAATGCGTGCTGGCTGCCCAGGCTGCCACCCCCTGTGGATAATTTACAGTCTTGGCTGGCAAATGTCCCTTCCTGCGCTCCAACGAGTTGGAGCGATCTGCTTCGTTGCACTCCGTGTAGGCATCCAGCGAGGGTGGCAGCAGGCGCTGGAAGACGCTGCTCATTTCGGAGAGGAGAGAGGAGGTACAGGCGTCCCCCAACTCCTCCTCGCTCTGGCAGTCTTTACCAAATGTTGAAAAGCTCTTCTTCTTCTCCCCGGCGTCGGCAGGCTGCGGATCTTCCTCCAGGCTCTGCTGCTGCTGCTGCAGCTGCTGCTGCTGTGGCGACTGGAACTCCTCCCCGGGGATGAACATGTTACTTCTGTAATCAGACGATGGAGAGGGCAATGGTGGCATCCAGCACTGGTCCGAGTGCCCCAGGACCCTGCACTCCTCCGTGCACAGCCGCATAGCTGCAAGGGAGAAAAGAAAGAGGAGAGTCAGCATCCCTCTTCTGCTGCAGGCACCGCTTACATTCACAGGGACTAGCACACAAGGAGTGAACTTGTCCAAAGACGATCAAATCTGGTGTTGGGATTCCCTTTCTGTGTGCAAGCAGGTGGCAAATCCAAATGGTCTGGGTCTCAATGTACTTGCATTTCTGAATGGTCTCAAAACATGAAAACGATAGATGCAGAATATGCACGACAGTAATGCCATCTCTTAACTAGGGTTGAAGAGAAACATGGAAATCCCAGGTGGAAAATTAGCACTTGTGACTTAAAGCCATTTGTTCCCTTTGGACAGTGCTGTTTCATTAAAAAAAAAAAAAAGGCATTTCTTCCTCCAGCTTTTACTTCATTTTTAGTGAAGTCTTCCACATGCAATTAGAGTAATAAAGTGGGAATAAAGGGTCAGAGGAAAGAAATACTTCAAAAAGAAAGTTTTCAGAAATGCCAGAGTCTTTGCCTCATGCATGTGTTGACCATAAGAAACTTTTGCCCCAATCCTCTATCAATTAACGGTTAGATTAGCCCATGCAGAACAGTTTTTTTCTTTCTTTATATGTTGAATACATAAGAAATGCCACTTCTGAAACTAAATGTTTGCAGTCACAGCCTGTAAGTTTTCCTCGCTTTCTCATCACGTTTCCCATCTGGCTCTGGATCCACTCAGTTTATCAAGAAATCTGTTTGCAATGGCGCAAGCAGAACTGCACGGAGTATTTCAGCTTAGAACATAGCAGTGATTGATAAAGCCTTGCTCTAATACTGTCAGCAGTACTTATCTCTGCGCTTTACACAGCCTAGCATACTGTTTGCTTTCCTAATGTCCTTTCCGTTCCTCTGAGTATAAACTTTCTCTGTGTCTTACATGCGAGAGTATTAATTTCCTCAAGAATACAAGCTCAGGCTGCAGGCTGGATACTGCACAAGCGATTGCCGATGGCCTGCTGATCAGTCAGCTTCAAACAAAAAAGCAACCTAGAACACGTCAGTGGTTGAACTTCTGTTATGAGTGACTGAAATGCCTTGGAGTGCTTTGTTCCCACGTATGAAAAGCGCACGTGTGCTGTTTTACAGGAAATGCCTACGAGTTAGAAATGACAAAAGGTATCTAAGTGATCTGTGGTGCTTAGACTGGCTCTTAGCTCATCCCAGGAGAGGATTACTTTTCTAATTAAGAAGACTCCTGTAAATTAATGGGAGACTTTCAATGGTCTAGTATTTCATTAGTAGTGAGGACCATCTTACTGTGAATTTTGTCACTGATGTTATCAGGATTTTTTTTTGGTATAAAATAATAAATTCTGACATTCTTGGACATAAGATCAAAAGATACTCAGAGGAAATTGAATGGTGTCACAGGCTGTCCTTATACCAGCAACAAGTCTTAAAAAATAGATTCACCAGAAAGATTTTCTTTTTTTTTTTCCAGAATTTAAAGCTTATTGGTGAAGATGAAAAAAGGGAGGGAGAAAAAACCAGGTCTTTCAAGGACAGTTACTGAACTTTTTGATCACATCATTTTTGAAGTTTTGGGGAGTGGCTCTGTTTCTTTTCAGTCCCACATTAAAGGAACAATTAGAAAGGACCTTCTCACAGCATTCTGCTTGTGTGCAGACTGACAATGCCCAAACCTTTCCAAACGAAGAACAGGAAACCTGCAGGAAGCTTTCGTTTCCCTTCTATTTGTTTGGATTGCACATCAATTCAGGTCTCATCTGAATGGGCTGAGCACACTGAGCCAATGGATTAATACCCAGCACAGCAGCAAATGGACACCTGGGTGAGATTCAATGCCCATTCTGATAGCCCAGCCCAGCTCCATCTGTGCTCAGCCGAAGTTTCCCTTCTGTTGAACACGATGAGCGTTGGGCTAAGGCCGGGCACTTTTGGAAATGCTACCCTTCGACTTCCTGTTTAGTGACCGACTTGCAAGAGCTGAAAATGAATCACGAGCATTTCAGCTAGCCAAGAGGGTGACCCCTCCCACCGGGGAGCAATTCCTTGGCAGCAGCGGGGCTGGGTGCCAGTACAAACACCATTGCCCTTGAAGGTTCTTCCCCTGGCAACTGAGCTCCAGCAGATCCTGCCCTGCTAACCATGGGAGATAATGAGACATGCCTCATGCTAGAAAGCCGAGGAAAGAGGGTAGATTTAGATTAGATATTAGGAAGAAATATTTTCCTGAGAGGGTGGTGAGGCAGTGGCCCAGGTTGCCCAGAGAAGCTGGGGATGCCCCATCCCTGGAGGGGTTCAAGGCCAGGCTGCATGAGGCTTTGAGCAACCTGGGCTAGTGGGAGGTGTCCCTGCCCATGGCAGGAGGGTTGGAACTCGATGATCTTTAAGGTCCCTTCCAGCCCAAACCATTCTGTGATTCTATGATTAAGTAGTATGAGCTGGAGGAGATGAGGAAAAAAAATATATTAGGACTCCACATTTAGGAATATGTGCTGCACTGCCCCACCAAACAATGAGACCCTGTGGATAAAATAACTTTACTAAGCTTTACACCAAGAGTGTAAACTTAGACCACACTGAAATTATCCATCCCTGTCAGTTACACAGAGACAACTAAATATGATCTGAAATAAGTATAAGATCTAGGGTGCAACCAGTGTCTGTATAATTATTAAAGTAATTACAAAATTCTCATAGCTGTACTTAGTATGATTTCCCATAGCCTCTTTCATTCAGTTTATAATGGGACACAAAGTTAAAAATGGTATTTCATACACATGAATATGTACATGTGTGCTTATCTTACTTTCACTCATCCTCTTACAGCTTCTCTCTTTTCTGCCCTCTGCCCCTCAAGTGTATCTCTTAAGCTCCCTCTTCTAGAAATTAAGGTTGCAAGATTTAAAATTGGAACATTTAGATCCTTCCCTTGCCACTCAAGTTCATTTTTCAATGGGAAAAAAAAATACTTTTCTTTCTTTCTAGACCAACCTTCACAGTCCATTTCTGAACTCTAGAAGTTTGTATCTTATGGGTCAAACCCACTGGGGAAAATGGATCTCCCAAATTATAGTTCACTGTATTTTTAACAAACCACAACTGCCTGGCTTTGCAAAAACATCCACCCAGTCATTAAAAGTTAAAGGACATGGAGCAGACTGTGCTTTTGGAATTTGGAGCCAGCTCGTGATGATGTGAGTAACAGAAAAAAGTAGGCATTGCTCTGGGCAGATTTTCAGTTGTGTCTGAGGTTTCATTCTACTAGATCTGTCAAGGCTTCAGCTCAATATTTATCAGGAAGCAGAGTAAAAAGGAAGGAAATCAACGCTTGAAAGCTAAAGAATTTTTACTTTCTTAGGAGTAGCTTTATCAAAGTGACAGCCAGGCAGCACTGTAAATAAACTGTTCAGCTTCCATTGTGCTCTTACCTGCAGGAATTCTCCCATCTGTAAGGAAAAGGTCACTGAATCCTTCCCCAAGAAGTCTGTCAATTGGAGACTCTCTCCCCAAATCATAATCACTGTCTCCAGCTTCACTATCACCCCTGCCACTGTCTTTCAGGCTGAATTTATCCATATCTTGTAGGGCATATCTGTAAAGAGAATCGTGGCGATGGCGGAATTAAATTATAACATGTACGTTATATTCCACTTTTTGATTCAAAATACATGCCTGTATTTTCCAACACATGCACTTGCATATGTAGCAGAACAGTCCGGATCCCTACCTGTAGCTTCTGGAATACTTGTTTCCTCGAAAACTTGGCCTTGGTTGATACTGGCCCTGGTGAAGCATCGAGAGAAGTTGAGAAACCTGCTAAAGAAAAGGTGAAAAGACTGATTCCTTGAAATAAAAGCTCAAATTCCTAGCTGCAAAACCACTAATTGACTTCTGGGGTTTTTTTGTTTTGTTTTGTTGTTTCTTTTTTTGTTCCTTTTGAGTTTAATTAAATCAAATTCCTGCATATATATAATGCAGTACAGCAGACAATGTTTTAGCATAGTGCCTGCCACAGGAAACATCTGAAAACCTTGTACAATGAGAAAATGCACTGCTGTTCATTAGCCTCCAAACTCATAATAACTGGTGCATTAACAAGTAAACCAAGTAATTAAACAGCAGTGGAGTTCTGTTTTAATAGATTAGAATCAACCCCTTGCCATTCCAGGATCCTAATTCAGAATGAAATTTCACTGAACTCCATGTGAAGAGTTACCAGGACACAGCTCCTGTGTAAGCCATTGCACAGCATTTGCAGTAAAAATTGAGAGGGCTGGTCTCAAAGTCTGAGATGAGCATGTGCCTGTACCGGGTACGCACTATGATCACAGGTTGTTACAACAGCTGGACTTAAACTGGGTCAGTGTTTAACCTTTTAGTTCTCCATCCCCATTAATGACAGAATTTCCTGTATTGTTTCCCTGTATAAACACTCTGGGACTGTTTCTTAAACAAAGCTACACAGAGGGAAAGGGAAGGGAAGCAAGAAAAATCGACCAGTAAACCTGAGCAGAATACTGTGTAGGTGACACTCCATTGCTTCCTCCTTACAAGGAAGAACGGAGGCATAATTCTATTCATTAATAACATTTAATACAGTTCCCCATGGTAATGGATTCAGTTGATATTGGAGTAAAACTGCAAAGCTGTGACACCTAAAGAGCAATCTGTAGCACTTCTCAAGGGTTGTGTGCAGAGCACCTCCGGGCTCCCAACTGAGCGTACGAGCGAACGGACGTAAACCCCAGGTATGGACCTTACCTCAACAGCTGGCGTAGCGTGGGTGAGTTCCAGGGAGAAATTTTCAGGCACGTGGTTCGAGGAGATTGTCACCAGGCTGTTCAGTGATTGGTGGCTGTGGTGGCTCTGCCGGCTGCTCATTTGTCCCCTTTCCAGGGTCGGAGATGATGATGGAGAAGCTCGGTGGTGAGATCGGATGGGTAAAGTGCCATTAACAGTTGGCACTAGGGTAATGTCCCCTTTGTGGATCTGCCTGGAGGGACGTTTTGGGTGGTGCTGGTAGGTCGATTCCGCCACGCGACAGTTGTAGGACCTGGTGTCCTTTTTCTCTCGGTTGCATCTTGTAGCAAAGATAACCATAATGACCAACAAGACGGCGCATATCGATCCTAAGGATATAATTGTTATCATGGAGATATCCAGGGAGGGTTGGCTTACCAAAGTAGCTTCTGTGCTTGAAAATGAATAAACATACTCAAAAACTGTACATTTCAGGAGGGCCTTAGTACTAAGCTGAGGACTGCCTTTATCCTGGACTATCACAAAAAACTCCCATTGCTTTGCTGGAACTGATTCAACACTCACATTGATAGAGATGTCACAAGTTTTGGGATCCATCACAAAGATGTTGTTCTCCTTGTCAGCTGCTATGGAGCAGCTGAGTTCAGAGTTCATACCAGAATCTCTATCTGTAGCCCTTATCCTGGTGACAAGAAAGCCAATTCCAGCATCTTTAGGGATGGAGATTTCCGCTGTGCTGTTGCGTAGTGCTGGCCCCACAATGACAGGAGCGTTGTCGTTCTCGTCGATGATGGTTAGCACAACTGTGGTGTTGCTGACAAGCTGCTGGCTCCCTCCATCCCTAGCTTGAACCATGAAGGCAATTTGATTTACCTCTTCATGATCAAAGGTTCGCAGGGCGTAGATCGCCCCGTTGGAGGGATCGATGGTCACGTAGGTGGTTACAGAACTTCCCAAAATATAGCTCTCCAAAATAGTGTAGGTCACCTGGCCATTGTCGCCTAGATCTGGGTCTGTGGCTGTGACTGATGTGATGTACGCTCCCGGAGAGTTATTTTCTAAGATAACAACTTCATATCTGTTTGTCTGGAAGCGGGGCGGGTTGTCATTTTCATCACTGATTTGGACGGTAAAGTGTTTCACTGTGGAGAGACTCGGCGTTCCCTTGTCCTCCGCTATTACAGTCAAGCTGTATTCAGATCTCTTTTCCCTATCTAGAGTGGCATTAGTCAAGATTAAATAGTTATTTTCATAAGTCTTTTGAAGTTTAAAGTGGCCATGTCCATGGAGCTTGCAAACTACCTCTCCGTTCACTCCAGAGTCCTTGTCTTGCACTCTGACCAGGGCAACAAAAGTCTCCAGGGGTGACCCTTCAGAAATATAAGCTGTCTCTTCTTTCTCTGGGGACATCAGGTTTAAGTTAATTTCAGGTCTGTTGTCATTCACATCCACAACTTTAATTATAATTTTGCAGTGAGCTGGAATAGAATTTGGCCCCAAATCTTGAGCCTGAGCATCAATTTCATAGGATTTGGTTAATTCATAGTCCACTTGCTTCAGAAGGGTCAGATGTCCCCTTTCTGAATCTATCTTAAAAGTCTCGATAATTTTGGGGGCCACATGACTACTAAAAGAGTACACGACTTTCCCATTAGCGCCCTCATCTGGGTCAGTTGCATTGAGGTCTATGAGCAAAGTCCCAATTGGCGAATTTTCTAAGAGCTGAATTATATAGGACTGTTGCTCGAAAACCGGGCTGTTGTCATTGGAATCAGAAATGCTTATTTTCAGGAGAGATGATCCAGATCTCTGAGGCACCCCTTTATCGGAAGCAGTGAGTTGCAGTTCATAACTTGACTTCAACTCCCGGTCCAGTTCTCTGACCACAATGAGCTCTGCATACTTAGCACCATCAGTCCTGGTTCTCACCTCAATACTGAAAAAATCATTTGCAGAGAGGGAATAGGTGTGAAGAGAGTTGTCCCCTACATCCGGATCAAAAGCACTGTCCAAAGGGATCCGGGTTCCTACAGCCGCGCTCTCGGATATCTCGATAGGGATAAGAGCTCTGGCAAACTGGGGAGAGTTGTCATTAATATCCAGCACTTCGACTTCAACATGGAAAAGCTGCAGATGCTCGGTGGGCAGAGTGATCACATCAAACTCTATGGAGCAGTTTAAGTTTTTCTGGCAGAGCTGTTCTCGGTCAATTTTAGCTCCTATGCTGATTTCTCCGTTATCCTCACGGACCACAAGCAAGGGAGAATTCCCCCTCTGCATAGCTCGGAAACGAACCGAGGAAGGGTTAGGCATTTTTAATAAAACATCAGCTACATCCTCCGACAGTCTTGCAATTACCGATCCAACTCTCTGCTCCTCATAAATCCTGTATTTCAAATTCTTGCCCAGCACAGCCTTATTGAAAGATATTATCATCAGTGCAAAAATGAATATAAAGTGCATTTTACTGCCGACTCGGTGCATTTGTAAGTTTTTGCAATTCATTTCTCCAAGCCAGTTAAAAAGCAATTATTTCGCCTTTCTTCGGTACCTCAACCCCAGCGCGCATCTGGTCCTTCACAACTTGAAAACGCCTTTTCTAGCCAGCCAACTATTAATATCTAACCGGATCAGAAAACTTTTTTTTTCTTTTTTTATAGATACACACCGTGCCAGGACATCCAGATACCAATCTGTCTCCAATCCACGCTTGCTCATTTGACTCCCCGCTCCTCTTCCCGCACGAACCCGTGCTCCTCTCCCGCAGCCCGCATCCAGCGCCGCCGCCTCCCTCCTCCTCCTCTTCTTCCTCCTCCTCCTTCTCTCCCCGCTCGCCGGCAGACTGAACACGCCGGCTCGCCGACTCCAGCCTAAAACAAACCCTCCTCAACTTCTCTCCCCAACTCCGCA
>WKFP01014201.1:371722-387117 GCA_011057875.1 Pterocles orientalis | reverse complement strand
TTTTTTTTTTTTTTTTTGCAGCTCTGATAAATCATCCTAAAACATTTTTCCAAAACACCAGTGTAAACTCTTTTCTGACGATAATTGGGGAAATAGGTTCAATTAAATGCTGTTGTTAGTGTCAATAAGAAGTAGTTTGTTGATAAAAGAAGTCACTGCCCTTTTACATGATGAGTACAGGAGATGAATTATTCATAGTAAAAATAACTTCACTGATTAAATACTAAAATATTATACATATATTTAAATGATAACATGTTCTTACAAGTAACTGTTCAGTATGTTGAGATATGCAGAATTTGCTTTATGCAATTTTTATCACTTTCCAAATAGTAATTCCATTTCACCACCTCGGCCTTTCTCAGAGGCGTACTCGGTATATAAATAGATAGCAGAATACCTAGAGATGGGAATTACAGTCCCTCTTTTCTTTTTTTTCCCCTTTTTCTTTTTTATTTTGCAAGTTCACCAGCCGGGTTGTTTGTAATATCATCACTGAAGTCCACACTGTCTTGTAACTAGCCAATTACACTTCTAATGACAACAAAATGTCATTGGCACCATAGTCCTTATCTCAATTATGAACTAAGGAAAACAAATAGATTTTTTTTTTTCTTTCATTGACATCCCCTTGAGCCTACAAGTGAGGAGGAACACGTCTTGGGGTTCTCTGTCCAGGTGCAGCAATATTTAAGCGTGCAGCACTTCCTACTTCTGTGGGGTGCTTATGAGCAATCGCAGCACTCCCAAGGCTGATTCCTCACATATCCAGTGAAAGAGATTTGTCTGAAAGTGTCTTAAACTCCAGTCCACCTTTGACATGGCAGACTTCCCTCACAAAGAAAAGGGAAAGTCCCGCGTGCAGCCAGCAGACACTTCTCAGGGAGCACGATATTGTGAATTCTGGTGGGCACGTGAGCGCAGTGCTGCTGGCCTCCTGGAGGGCAATCACCAGGATTCCCACCTAGGCACCGATCCGTTCAGCACACCACGCTCCTCAAAAGTTGCATTCAAAATTTTCCAGTGATGTACCTGAGGAGGAAAAACCAAAGTGACTCCAAATAGTGCTTCTCTTTGCTGGCAGAACTGCTTCAGAAACCACAGCTGCAGAGCAGGTTAATTAATTTTTCACTCAGCTGAAAGTTAGGTTTGTTTCTGTGGTCGATACACTTTGAAGTCTGCCTTGTTTCTCTGAGGAGTTTTATTGGGCTCTCAAGCATGTATTTTCTTCTAAAAGGTGCTGATCCCCTAGACGCACAGTATATATGCAAAACTTAGGTGACAGAGAATTTTGCTCTGAAGTACTATTTGGAGAAATAGTCTCTCAGCAGGGACAGGGAAGAAAGAAAATAATTTTCTTAACCAGGACAGAAGCGCAGTGAAATTAGCACAGTGCCATTTGGTTCATTCCTCTCCCTGCACACACGCACGGACAAAAATGAGGTTTTGTTCACTTTCAGTATGATTTATTGCCTTATGTTGCATCATGTTACAAAATGTCATATGCACCATGCTCCAGTGCACAAGACATCGCAAGACAAAATTTGATTTGACACCTGCGTAATGAATGTGAAAGACAAGCCTTCCTCAGCCAGAAGTGTATTTTAAAAGAACATTTCCATCACAATGAATGACAATATTGGGGGGCTTCCTCTCTCCCTCCTCTTCTCTTTCTTCCTCTCTCTCTCTCTCCCTCCCTCCCTCTTCAACAACCTTGTTTCCCAAAGTAAAACCAACAACAGAACTCTCCCTGGTCTTTACATTTCTATCTGTTGCAACACGAGGGCAAATTGAGTGAAGAGCATCCTTGTTGTCAAAGGAGCATTTACCATTTTATACTCACTCTTGGACCCACGAATTCACTAATCACAGGTCAATATGCTCTTCAGTGGAGCAGGTGAAAGGAAGCTGACATTTCAATCTGATTTTTTTGCAGAGACAACCTTGTTATAGAACTCATCACAAATTAATGCTGTGTTTGTCCAGTCTGCTGTCTATCCCATCGGTCACACTTACACCCGATACCTTTTTCAGAACTGAAGTGGATCTGAGACTGGATTACTTTAAGAGATTGGATTGTCAGATATGACCTCTGCATCACAGTCTCCTTACTGTAGCCCAAACACAACAGGTAAGGCACATATTTTCATCTGTGGAATACTAAACAGTGTACCTCCATGGGGCATCAGTCACCTGGCTCACATGAAAAGGCAGAGAATGCATGATCTGAAATGGGGTCAGAGGACCCTGTCAGGAAAATCAGAAAAGCAAAAAATCCACTTGATACTATTAATCCTGACCTCTACAAAATCTGTACCTTAACTGTATACACATATACCTATACCTTGAGGTAATCCTGCTGGAGATACTCTGCCTCACAGTCTCTGCTCCCAGTCACTGCCCCTTCTATGCAGTATCCAGCACAAGCTGTCCCAAAGGCCACTCGCTGTCACCTCCGAGACAGCCTGGAAATATTCAGTATCGGTCATAGCGGTATCAGGAAAAAGTAGCCTCCTGCCCCAGCAAACAGCCAGTAGAAGCCCTGGAACAAAGGCCAGGTACCCATAAGTAGGTATAAACAGGGAAATTTAGTTTAGACCCCTGATCTATAATTTTTACTTTTTCAAGTTGTTAAATAAAAAAATCTGATCATTCATTAAAATCCATCAAACCACAAAATTCTATACACCTGCTGTTAGGTGAGAATCTTTTTTTGGTGAGTTCAAAATTAGATTCTACATTATCATCAATCATTGTGGCAAAGGGCAGGGGAGGAGATTTTCTGCTACGGGAGTAAATTTCCATGGCAGTTTTGCAATGCAGCATTGTGTATATAAATAGTGAGTTAAACTCCTACATGTTCCATGCATGGTAAGTACTACACCTAGACATTCAGCCTTTTTCTGAACCAATAAAACATTTCTCTCTCAAAGTTTTACTAAGTGCAAAAGAGAAAAATGCTTGATACTTACAGTATACTACATCTCTATTAAAAACAAGTGCCTGTAATATAACACTGGATGCTTTTGAATTATTTTGAGAATTAGTTAACAGGACACGGTATATAACAGAAATTCCATTGTTTGATCACTCTAATGCTTTTCTCATTTTGTCTAGTTATTTCCTAGTAAAACATTAAGTAGAATATCTCTATTTGATAACCCTTTACCCAAAATTACCTCTAAGAGCAATATAGGCACTTGAATAAAATGAGGTTTTGTGTATTACATATACTTGGGATAAATGGCACCCATCAGAACTAGGGGACACTTCTTTCCCACCACACCTGAGGAAACAAGGGTAACACTGTGTGGCCCCGTTCCACTGTCTCACAAAGCCACCTAAAACCAACTGGGGGTGCTGTCGCATACAAGAGACAGAACATTTCCTAAGGCATCTTTTTTCCCTTCTGTCCATCTCTATCCTTGCAGATGCAAATAATGAGGAGAGCCAGATGCTTCAGAGGACAGTGGCTCTAACCTTTGGTCCATGCACAGTGGAACGTGAGGAACAAAGGTGCTCTCTCACCTCCTGTCTCCGAATGACACAGCCACCGTGGGGCTGGAGTGGTCACAGTGCAGGCAGAGACCCCAGGCCTCTTCTTCCCCATGGGGACAAGCACCATCAACATCTGTGCTGTTTGCCTGAGGTATGCTTATGGATTTTCTGCCTAACACTCTGGAATATTTGCATTGGATTTCCCCCATCTGGTTTTACTCCAGATGTTAACACATTAACATACTGCATGCGCTGCAATCTGAGATGCTTTGAATCAGTAAATGCGAAAGGCTTTCTGTGCCTTACACTACTGCCATTCTGCTTTGACAAACGCCTCACTACTGTACCCCACCACACACTAACCAGCTTGTGATGATATTTCCAAGGCCACTCTTGCTTTATACAGAGCAGAAGGAGGAGCTGCATTTGTGATAGTTCTTGTCTTCAGAGGAGCGAGGTTTCTGTAAAGGAAGGGTTGGAAGTTTGGTGTGGATGTGAATTTGGTCAGGGCTGCAGTCCATACTTTGTCAAATTACCAGCTCAACCCACAGTTTTCAAGGCACTATCACTTTCTCCATTGCCCCTGGGAGTTTAAAAAAGGAGCATAATTGCTGTTTCAAGTGTCTTCAGACCAGACAAAGCCTGTGTTCAATCTTTCACTGACAGCCTAAGCCAAACGATCCGGACCCACTCATCTCTACCCACAGCCAGCAGCTGTTTGTGACCAGCACGCTCTACGGCCACCGGATGCTCTCGTGAAGGGAAAGGAGCCATCGCCTTGAGCAGAGCCAGAGCTGGGCTGGAAAAGGGGCCATTGCATTCAGCCATGCCAGAGCTGGGCTGCCTGCAGCCACAGTGGAGCCAGAGGCAACTCCAGAGTTTTTAGGACACTTCTGTCTTCTTCTGACCATGGGGCTGATGGGAATGAACCCAAACCACGAAAGGATTCTTAACAGCTTCAGGGTCAGTTTGAATTGTCTTGAAGAGTGTGAGCTTCACAGGAGCGCAAAGCTGGAAATAAAGTCTTGCAGTAAGAAAGGACACTTGATCAGTCTTCTCCAGAAATACAGATGTTCTTGGGCAAGCATTTCTTGGAAGGACCTGAATCTCTCTCTCCTGCAGCATTTAGCAAGCCTGCGTTACAAAGGACTGTCATTCAGGGACCCTTAATGGCCTTCCTCTCTTCAAAACCTCAGGAACAATTCACCACCCAGCCTGCTTTGTGAATAAGGACCAAATATGTTGTTTATTTTATTTTACAATAAATATTTATGCGACACACCACATGGGTATCTGCATTTTTTTTATTCTTGATTTTTTCTGGGAAAAAAGGAGAAAGAAAAATGCTCCCTGCTTCGATGTCATGGGAAAACATGTGGAAATGTAAACCTGCTGTAGGAAGCAGGCACAGTGGGAGCTGTAATGGGAAAAAGGCAGGCATGGTTTATCAGCAGAATATGTAACATATACTGAACATCCGGCTTCCCAAGTAAGTTGTTAACAGTGCTCAATACAAATGTTTCTCTTTAAAGAATCAGATGTTCCTTTTTTTTTTTTTTCAATAGCTTGCAGTATGGTAAAACTGGTGCCATAAAGTCATTGCAAGAGACAGCAAACAACTTTGTTATCATAATGGGCTTTTTTTTCCTCCTTCTCTTTTAAACAATGGCTCTAGCAGGTGGCATGTGGCTGAGACTGGGTCTATCACCATCTCCAGGGTGCCAAGATGTCCCTCAAAGTTTCTGTGGGAGGAATTTGTTGGTGGGATTTGGATTGTAAAGGCACGTGAGCATCTGCTGCCTGCACAGTCTCATTACCATTGACACAATTAGCTCCTGCAGCTCTTGGGCCCGGCAGCCAGAGCGGGGACTCAAATTTCTTGTCTCTCTGACAATGCTCATTACCATTCAACTGAACGTGCGGGTTCCTCTGCCTCCGAGTCTGGGCCAAGAGGCTGTGAAAACAGATCACACGGAGCAACACTCAGGGAAGGAAGAGCAAATTGACATAACAGCTACTAACAGCCTAAAACCAACTGCCTTTCTTACAGCACTGCCAATAAACTTCCAGTATTCACAGTAATGGCCCTTTTCCCTTCTTTATAAGTCACCTTATTCTTGGAAAAATCACATTCTACGCTTTTATGCTATCATATGCTTTCTGTGAGTAGCTTATAATGTTTTTCAGCGATTCAGGATATACTGCACAGCATTACTGTTGTTCTTCCATAGTCCCAGCTGCTTCCAAAGTTCTGACACACTTTCCAATTTTTTTTTTTACATTATTTACAGAAGTCCATTTTCCACCTTTGAGTTAATTTGGAAACTAGACTAAAAAGGGAGACTTTTTGCTCTTTAGGGTATCACAGAATGTAGGAGTTCATTGACATCTTCCTTTGGCAGGCACAGTCTAAACAAAATTTTAACACTTATCTGCAGATAAAGACTTCACATTCCTCTAAGTGTCCTACATAAGTGTCCACATAAAACTGCAATTATTTTACATTTTCTTGCAATAGATGCTGCATAATTCCTCCTTGCTGGCCTTACACCCTTTTATTGCTACAAAGAGCCCTTAGCCCACAAATGGAAAATTACAGAAGTCACACATTTTTCCAATAAATCACTCAGCTGAAAGCAGAGAGGAGGGGAAGTAGAAAGAGAGGATTTAAACCAATCTGTCTCCTGAATATACATCAAGGATCTCTGCATTTGAACAAAGAAAACAGAAGGGCTTCAAGGCCTGCGATAAACTTTCAGTTTTTGAATGTTGCATAGATAGCACTTTATGACCTTACTGAAGAATATTAGATTAAAACAGAAATATAGTTACCATAGCACATCTTTCCCGAGAAATCCTTTACTTGGTCCTTGTAACACAGGAGGATGGAAAATATCACACAGAGCGGGGGACAAGGCAGGGGCGTGACATTTGCTTTCAGATGTTTTTAAAAGCCAGAGAAGTGTTATTGTTTCCATAAATCATTACTATGGGTTTATTTTCCTCAACCCCCTCGCTGCCTTGTTAGACAAAACATAAGCTGGGCATTGGCATCACTCAGAGTTACAAAGGAAGAAAAGGTGGCGTGTTAGTGAGCTTCCCAAGATTGTGACTCTCGTGATTTTGATATCTCAGGATCCAGGCAGCACGGTAGTTGCACAAACCTGGAGCTCTGAGGAGAGGAGGGCTGAGGGCTGTCTCCTGTGCTGGTGTCCAGAGCTCAGCTTGTTTGCAGAACTGCCCCAATTCCCCTGCCTTTGTCATGGAAATGTGAACCCTGCAAGAAGAGTCTATTATGTCAAATTACAAATTATATTATGGAGTTTTAAGTAATTGTTTGCTGACTGTTGTCATGCACATGGGGTTTGTTGGAAGTTAATGTAATCATTTTGGCAAATTTCCACCAGCGAGAATCAGCCGGGGCGAGCTCTGAAATCAGCTGCTCTGGGGGGTGCACATCATGCAATTAATGGTTGAAAGACTAGCACAGACACCCTTCAAAGTTAATTTGCCTAGTCCCATTTCAGAAGTAGTGCATTATGCCTTAACTGTATGAAACGTATTGTGTACGCATTAGTATTCATAAAGTTCATTAGAAACCCATTAGTTCAAATGAAAGAGTTCTGTTGCTTTCATGTATAAAATATAACATTTTTACAACCAGCAAAAAGATAGAAACTGGACATGAAATATATAAAAAAACCATACGTGCTCCGTTCTTCTGGAGCCATTTAAGTAAAGTTTTCAACCACCAGGAAGATTTTGTTTCAATCAAATGTCAATTAAAATAAATATACAAAACTATTCCAAAATAACCTTGACTTACTGGAATGCGTTCTCTCACCAGGCTACATAAATATGAGTACACCCACATTTTTCCCCTAATTCTGTGGTCCAAAACATCTATGTCAGATCCTGGAACACTTCAGTATGATGTAATGAGGCAGCTGGCATGTCTTTTCATAAATCCAATAAAACCAGTAAATAGTAATACTACGCTGACTGGAACTATAGGCATAAACTGACACCCTTTCCAAAAAGAGCTGTGTAGACTTTTCATTGAAATAAGTTGTAGGACTTACACACATGCATACACATATATCTATCTGTATGTTTTTACGTATATATAACATTTTTAGAGAAATAAGCAGTTCCATAAAAAGAACTTTGTAATGAATCTCTATAAACTACTTTTGCAATTTTCAAGTATTTATAATTGTTGTTTGGGGGTGCCTTTTCTGAAGGCATCAGTTCTATTAAGATATTGGTCTTTTGCTTTGTCCTTCCACAGACTTCTATCACACAGTGAAGCTATTAAGCAAATACAGAATAAATCAGGCACACAGTAGGGCATATAGATAATTTCCATTTAAAAAGTTCAATATATAGATAAAAGGAAAACTTGATAAAAATAAATGGCAGAGTCTAATTGGATTTGGTATATTGCTATCAGGATTAAGTGTTACACAAGTTAAGCTCCGTGGCGATGTTTAGTATTATTGCTAGGAATTGTTCTCATAGCCATCCTTCATTGTTTAAACACTAATTTTTTATATAGCTTCTGTAACCTAGTTTACTTTTTTTTTTTAGTACCTTGGTAAAGAAATGGTTCAACAGCTAGCAATAAAAATGCCTCACAATTTGTCACTTGAATTCTAAAAGCTATAAAAGCAAGTGATAAATGTATAAAGCATGTATTAAGAAAACCTCAGTGTTTTGACAAGTTTGATTTTTTTTTGTTGTTGTTGTTAGCTTTGTTTTATGATCGCTTTAGACAAAATACCTGCACTGGTTTGAAACCGGTTAAGTAATATGTAACCTGTCATATGTTCTATGAAAGCTAACAGTGTGTATTTCCCCAGGTCTGCTGTGGTGTGGAACTAAAACAGAGTGCTTTCTTTTTCAGCTGTAGGAACCTTTTTCTTAAATGATTATCATTTTCACCAGGGCTCACATCAGCTCATTCAGGGATGTCAAAGAACCTTTTCCTAAGCCGAATTTAACACCACTTTTTGTTTACACCTAATGAAGATAAACTTCAATCTCTTTGTAGATCCGAGCATGAGAAGGACGAAAGCTGTGACTTGGATATGTGGACACACAGATGAGTTAATGGTTTGATTTCAGCCAAAGTGCATATCACTGAATCCAGATCAACTTTTAAGGAGACTCCTAGATCGTGTAGAGGCCTCATATCTGCAGCCAATAATATTTTAAAAGTTTAGTTTTGGAAGTTATAGCTTATAGATCCTCTTAACTAAGTTCTGTCCATATCCTCTTTCTGCTACCCACCCAGCTCAAACAGCACTCAGCCGCGAGAAGCAGTTGATTCTTTAGTAATTCAAAGTGGTTACGATCCATAACTAGTGCTTCAAGCAGACAGTATTCTCATACCTCCTCCTCAAGCTTCATTTGAGTGCATTGGTGTCTGACAGATCAGGATGGTTTGATTTGTTTGCACTGTTAGGGAACTGGCTGGGCTTTCTCTGGCTCTGGCAGATGTGAAGGGCCGTCTCTGTCTCACCGGTCAGTTGACTGCAGTAAGTTGAAAACCCGGAGGCTGCAGGAGGAAGTACTGTGTGTCCAGGTTAACCTGGACTGTAGACATCAACCAGCCTGGTTGCCTCTGTAAAGTCCATCTCCCAAAACATCAGCTATGGGGCCAAATTCTGTGGTCACCAGTGAGTGAGACAGCACTGAAAGAATGAGATAAACTGCCTTTCAGTGTATGACTCCTGATGTGGGCCACGTTCACGTCTCATTTGCCATAACCAAGTGTAACTAAAGGGAACTCAATTTTTTATAAATTCATTAATTTCCTTTAAACACAAAACAGGTGTTTGCACTGCAACAGCAATAGCCCTCCTGCAAGAATGTCTTTTTATATATATAAAAAAAAGGAAAAAAGCCCTGAACCTATCCATGCCTCGTCCATGTGTAAGTGAGGCCAAAATGACTGACTTCTGTTCTCAGCGGAGGTATTTCCATAGTCTGATGGTTCACAGATTTGTGAAATGAGGAGGACACTTCAGAGATATTTCCCTTCAAAAATTACTAGCCCTCGTCTCTGCTATGAGGCTGGGGCTTTCTCCCTTGTAATTTTGTTAGTGCAAAGGAGAGGGATCCTCTGGTAAAATGGGTAATTTCTGCAGAGGGCTTTATCAAGTCTAAAACTTTGATCTTGTTATCATATTTCATGGGAAGTGAAGAGAGAATGGAGTGCTGCAGTGCTGTTTTGTCTACTCTCTTTATAGCTACACAGGGAATTTGCTGTGTTCTAAATTCAGTGTACCTTTTTCAGGGCCAGCTGACAGGAAAATATAGTCCTCAGAGTATAAACAAAAAAAAAAAAAAAGAGACTTGACAAAGGCACTGAGAAAGAATGTCGTTTTTCATCACCCAGCACAGAAGATCTGTCCACGACAAAAATAATTATTTGTAGAATACATCAAGGTTTGTCTTTCATTCGCATGGGGAAACATATGTATGTAGGTATGTGTGTATACATTTGTATATATGTATACATATATATTACATACATACAAATAAAATTTGACTTTCAAGTGGGAGAGACATCAGGTCCTCATCTTGGAAAAGATGACTGAAGTAATGAAATTAATAAATTAATGGAAATGGAGTTGCGTAAATGTTTTAGTATGGAGTCTAGTTTTGATCAGAAAATGCCAGAACCAACATATTGGCATAAAAAAAATCAGACTTGGTAAGTCAGTATTTTTAAAAATATACATATAATTAAACTACTCCTGAATCACTGCATTTATGAGCAGCAGAAAACCAGGGAACAAGCTTTAATTGGAGCAAGTTTAAATCCGAATGGAAACAAATGTCACAGTGTGGAAACAGCCTAAATGCCAGAAAGCCTCGCAGGCTGGCTGCAGCCCAACACGTCCAAATGGTCAGGAGGAATGAGGGACACTGAATGCTTTAGCAGTAGCAGCCAGTTCCTATCTCCTCAGTCCGCACAATGCTTAAACCTGGTGATGGACAGTTGTTTTATAAAGCTTATACCGCATAAAGAAAAAACCCTCAAAGTGGCCCAATGCTTTCTTGGCCAGCCTGATGTTTGTCTTTGGAATGATCTGCTTGGGAAAACTCCCGCTACCCAAATACCAGATCAGTCTTAGTAGCTCAATTATAGTAATTGATTCCTTTTAAACTTAAAACAGGAGATTTTTTTCCTTCCTTTAAAAAAACTTTACTTTTGAAAAATCAACTATTTATACTCCAGATGAATTCCAAAAACACACTTCCTTAATTGTGATTCAAAACCCATTCCCGCAACACAGCTGACTCTCGTTCACCCTGCCCAGGCACTCGCAGCCTCACAGTGACACTTCCATAGCTTTTAGAAAGTCTACTTTTTGCTAGTTATATTTTTGTAAAACCTAGTATAGCGTGAGCCAATTTCTCTACGTACATAGATGTATTTAACCTCAAGGAATAAGTTGCCTGGAAGAAAAACACCCTGCACATCTGCTTGACAAAGACAGATTCAGAAAGACTTCATCTCTGTCACTCGCACAGCCCAACCAGGAACCCACTTGGGTTCTGGTGGTGACAAGGGATTCAAACATCTCTCAATATTGTGCAGATGTAAGTACCTCATTTACACAGAAGTCACATATATTTTTACTATACTTTTCCAACTCAACTCTTCAGCCACACCTTATTAATTTGTAAAAGAGGTATCTGACCTGAAAATCCACTTTGTTCCTGTGTGGATGAGATGAATGGCAGATTAAAAAGCAATTATTTCCTTGGAGAAAAACACATGGCAAGTGGAGAACTTGTGGATTTGAAGACCTTTATTTTACTTCCTAGAAAAAAAAAAAGAATTTATGAGAAAATAAAAAGATATAATAGATATGAAGAAAAAGTAGGACTTGACACATATTGCTGGAATTGATTGCATTTGAAGTTGTTACATTAAGTTGGAACCTCTATTGGCAAGAATGATCTTAACTCTTTGTGTTAAGTTGTGTTATAAAACAGTTTCTTAGTGAAACCTTGATAGGTGAAATTTCATGGTGAACTATTATTGTGGAAAATAAAAAAAAAATGCCAGTGATGATGATGATAATATATTTCAATTGTTTCATTATCTTAAAAAACATGACCTGAGAGTTTTTATTTTACCCGTGAAAAATTTGGCACAGTTAACTGACTGGACATAAATGTTGTGTCTGAAGATTGCATACTCTCCCTCACCTAAACCTCACTTATTTTTTTGGTTCTGCAATTTTGCAAATTTGCTAGAAAAAAGATAATCTATTATGATTACCCTTTTTGTAGAAATGAGTATGTATATACACATACACACACATAATTAGCACTATATCTAAATCCACCTACAAAAAGTTCCGTTTGTAAATTATAACGAAGCCAATGAAGTTACATTAGTTCAGTAAGACTTGTTTTTTTTTTTAAGGAACTCCCAATTTTGCCATAGTGAACAAACGAATCCGTCATCTTTTCAAATATTTACATCCAAATTTTGCTCAAGAATCTTATTCATTTTCTTATAGCAGTCCCCAGCAATGACATACAGTTTCCAAGCCGCGATGAAGGGGTCTGACCTGAACTGCAGCTCAGATCCAAGGGCTATTTTCTTAGACTTCACTGTGCCTGAAAGGCTGAGTTCATTCAAGCAGACAGGTGGATGTTTGTGACAAAATCCATCCTGAATGTAACAACTTTGACTATATCAGAAACTTCTGCATATGGTGTAAACCTATATATGTGCACAGCCCCTATACACATGTATACCTATATATATGTGTGTATATATATATATATACACACCTCTATAGAAAATGTGCTTTTTGCACATTGAGCTGTATTTCTTAAGGGCCTTCTGGAGGGAACAGCCATTGTATATCCAGTTTGGACTCACCTTGTCACAGATAGATGCATATTGTGACATCTTATGGGGAATTTTTCCTTGTTTTTCTTCTCGGTTTAGAAAAACTGAAATAAATTCAGGCTAGAAAGGTATACACTGCCCAAGTCTATAAACGTATGAAATTAATTTCCTTTTTGCATTCTGGACACAGTGGAAAAGCTAGGAAAAATGTGTTTACTATCCAAAGGCATGGAGGGTGTGCTTATTGTATACAGGTACAGTGAGCTGGGAAAGGAATATTGTCCTAAATCTGCAAACCAAATTGAATACGTGGTTTACAGCTTTTAAATAGCATCTCTGAAATGTCATTAAATAGAATAATGAAAATGGTATATAAAGCATAGTTTGCAAATGACCTTATCTCAGCCTTGGAAAGCGGTGTCAGATTTATAAACACACGTGCACGTTTTGTTAAGGAAACAATCCTCAAAACAGCAGCTTAGGACACTGAAGAATCATCTCGATCCTGGAAATTTCAGAAGTAAAAGCAAGTTTGGGTGTAAGTTCAAAGCCTTTACAGCCTGTTTGAGCTGCTTCGGGGTGAAATTTGGATAAGATCTCAAATTGCCAAGCTGCAAAGCAGTGCCAGCTGTTTGTGCCACTGAGCTGACGGGCCCAGTTCGATTCAGGAGCCGGGATTTCAGCTCAGCAGTTGCTGTGACCCGTTTAACCACGGGCCGTGGAGCAGCAGGGTCTGGAGGAAGACCTTCGCCCCCTCGCCTTGGCCCTCTGGCTGGCAGAGCTGTTCTCTGGTCACAATCGGAGAAGGCAAAAGGACAAATGGAAATGGGAAGGAAGGAAAAAAAAGCAAGTGGGCCGGAGAGGCTTTCCAAGTGCATGCAGCTCTCATCCAGCATGTTTGACTTATCTCCGTGGAGTGTGCGCTGTAGGAAAAAAAAAAAAACAACAAACATGTCACTGCTCTAAAACTGTCTTTTCTAATTCAGTGCATCCATGTATTGTTATAAATCAGTTTCCCAGTCACCGGGAGATGCAGAGACAAGAGAACAACTTTGACTGTTAGCTATCAACTCAGATGATAAAAACTTTCTTTCAGCATTAAGCCGCCAGCATATGAAAAAAAAAGCCTAAAAATATAAATTAATGCCTGTGTGTTTTCCCTAGGAAAGGGTTCCTCTACTCATGTGCCTACATGCTCATAGGAGTTGTGTTGTTTACATTCATCCCTGTTCCTGGGTTTCAAAAGGAGGTTTAAAAGCATCTGGAATTCTGCGTTACAAATTGGAGCTGCTTATGTTTCCATATTCTTAAATCCTAATTATAGTGTTGCTGACTGGTGAAGCTGTGAGACGGTCAAGGATCCAAGTTGCCCTCCTTAAGCGTTAGTAAGGTTAATTTATTATGAATTTGTTGGAGGCTAACATAGAAGCATATTGATAACGCTGTATACCTTACACTTGAGAGTCATATTTCACAGCCAGGTTCTTTGAAATAAATGCACACATTGCTGCCGGTACACTGGTAATTTTACTATAAACCTATGTTATGATGAACTAAAGACTGAGAATATGTATACAAAATAGAAAGATAATAATACTCCAGTCATATTATTGGAGTGCTGTACTTATCCCAAGGTCGAATATAAAACAAGGAAATTTGGAATGAGTAGAGTGGGTGTTTATTGACTCTGAGAAATGCTTTCTGCTTACCTCACCACAGTCTGCTGTAAACTCTTGGTCTTTCTGGATAGGCTTAGGAGCACTAAGAATATATATGATCCATTGGCCTTACTTTGTCACAATAAACAAAACGCTACTATCCATGCGCACTGCATGAAAACAATGGATACTGTCTTCATATTAGCATCTCTGCATGTGACAGCAAAGATATACTTTGCCTCATGACTAAGTCTCAGGGCTGGCAGCTTATTTATATAACTTTAGTTTACCAGTTTCCTTCGTAAAGAATGAAACCTTTCTCTAAATGATAATCTTTTGACCTCTAGCAGGCTAGTGATTTACAGAACCACAAAGACAACACACGGTATTTAAAAAGCTTTAAGACGCCATTTAAAGCTTTTATGGAGAAACCTTACTTCTAATGATACACTCGCTGCTCTAAGTTCGGACAGTTTCTGAATAAAGAAATAACTCTTAGGTGTTTTAAAATGAAGAATTTACTCATGTTGTAAATATATTTTACTCCAGCCTGTGAAAAACAGCTTGGAAAATATAGCTACAGTTTCCTGGTATCTGGTAGTAAAACAATGAACAGCGAGGGCAGAGCGGGAGGAGAGAGAGGCTGCGCGAGAAACCCCTGGATGTCAGACAGAAGATAAAATGACATCTTTGATGTAAAAGCACTCTAACAACGTAAACTAGAAGGATGATGTACATAACCATTCTAGTGCAATGGACGTGATTTTCACTTGGACAGATAAGATGTTATTTAGATTCTGTCATAAAATATAAGTCTTCATTTTCTTTATACATTCAAGTAACTAGATTTTCCACTCAGCAAAGCAGCACAGATGAGTAAGTTAAAGGCATAGCATCAGATACTCAAAGTTTAAACATCCTCTCTAGTGGATCTGTGTTACTCAGACAGATAGTTGTAGTAAAATTATTTCTAGGTATATCTTGAATGCGTAATTCCTTCTTCTCGGAATCATTTCTGGATAAAAACTGGCCAGTGCTCCTGTTCAGTTGCCTTTTGTGGGAGTGGGGAGGAGGAACCAGGACCTTATCCGGATCAACCTCTTTATGCTAGCACCCATTGCAAGCTCTTTTTGTGTCTGTGCATAAGGGAAGTTGGTTAATATTGGAGCAGCATAAAGTCAAGAGTGGGTAATTTATCACATACAAATGTCACGCTATCTTTTCTATATGGTTAAAAGCCTCATCCAAAGACCCTTAAAGTCAGGGGAGGCCTCATCTAGCTCAAGTGTTGTTCAGATCAATCTAACAGAGAGGCTATCAGAGCATTTGTCATTACATAATAATAATCTAGAAAG
>WKFP01014201.1:339665-371702 GCA_011057875.1 Pterocles orientalis | reverse complement strand
TGAGTAGAGTGGGTGTTTATTGACTCTGAGAAATGCTTTCTGCTTACCTCACCACAGTCTGCTGTAAACTCTTGGTCTTTCTGGATAGGCTTAGGAGCACTAAGAATATATATGATCCATTGGCCTCACTTTGTCACAATAAACAAAACGCTACTATCCATGCACACTGCATGAAAACAATGGATACTGTCTTCATATTAGCATCTCTGCATGTGACAGCAAAGATATACTTTGCCTCATGACTAAGTCTCAGGGCTGGCAGCTTATTTATATAACTTTGGTTTACCAGTTTCCTTCGTAAAGAATGAAACCTTTCTCTAAATGATAATCTTTTGACCTCTAGCAGGCTAGTGATTTACAGAACCACAAAGACAACACACAGTATTTAAAAAGCTTTAAGACGCCATTTAAAGCTTTTATGGAGAAACCTTACTTCTAATGATACACTCACTGCTCTAAGTTCGGACAGTTTCTGAATAAAGAAATAACTCTTAGGTGTTTTAAAATGAAGAATTTACTCATGTTGTAAATATATTTTACTCCAGCCTGTGAAAAACAGCTTGGAAAATATAGCTAGTTTCCTGGTATCTGGTAGTAAAACAATGAACAGCGAGGGCAGAGCGGGAGGAGAGAGAGGCTGCACGAGAAACCCCTGGATGTCAGACAGAAGATAAAATGACATCTTTGATGTAAAAGCACTCTAACAACGTAAACTAGAAGGATGATATACATAACCATTCTAGTGCAATGGACGTGATTTTCACTTGGACAGATAAGATGTTATTTAGATTCTGTCATAAAATATAAGTCTTCATTTTCTTTATACGTTCAAGTAACTAGATTTTCCACTCAGCAAAGCAGCACAGATGAGTAAGTTAAAGGCATAGCATCAGGTTGCCCAGGGAAGTTGTGGATGCCCCATCCCTGGAGGTGTTCAAGGCCAGGCTGGATGAGGCTTTGGGCAACCTGGTCTAGTTGAGGGTGTCCCTGCCAATGGCAGGGGGGTTGGAACTTGATGATCTTTAAGGTCCCTTCCAACCCTAATCATTCTATGATTCTATGATTCTATGATCAGATACTCAAAGTTTAAACATCCTCTCTAGTGGATCTGTGTTACTCAGACAGCTAGTTGTAGTAAAATTATTTCTAGGTATATCTTGAATGCGTAATTCCTTCTTCTCGGAATCATTTCTGGATAAAAACTGGCCAGTGCTCCTGTTCAGTTGCCTTTTGTGGGAGTGGGGAGGAGGAACCAGGACCTTATCCGGATCAACCTCTTTATGCTAGCACCCATTGCAAGCTCTTTTTGTGTCTGTGCATAAGGGAAGTTGGTTAACATTGGAGCAGCATAAAGTCAAGAGTGGGTAATTTATCACATACAAATGTCACGCTATCTTTTCTATACGGTTAAAAGCCTCATCCAAAGACCCTTAAAGTCAGGGGAGGCCTCATCTAGCTCAAGTGTTGTTCAGATCAATCTAACAGAGAGGCTATCAGAGCATTTGTCATTACATAATAATAATCTAGAAAGGATTTATTGCACTTGCTCTTTTTCCTTTCCAAGGGAAGATGTTTAGATTCTGTCAGGAAATGCAAGGTTTTGCCTTTTTATATGTTAAAGTAACCAGATTTTCTACTCGTTGCACCACTTTATGAATAACAATCCTGGACGTTTCCGGGACATGTTTTCTCCTCCAGCTGTCAAAATATTTAATGCTTTGAATGTTCACAATTAGGCATTTCAGCTGAAAGCGCTGCATTTTGTTTCTGCAGCTTTGAGAAGAAATGATACCTTGGTCCCACTGGGTCATGTAACAGCAGATTTCTGCAAGCTTCTGGGATAAACTGTGGCTATATTCAGGGTACTCAAAGCTCTAAGTGCTGTGATTTTCAAAAACGTATTGAGGAGCTCTAGCTATTAGCTTACCTTCCCATCGGACATGGGGATTGAATTATCACTCTCAACCTCCAGCTGTGTCTTTTGGGAGTGGGATATGAACAGATGAAGAGAGGGAGAAAATTTCCTTGCCAGCTATAAAGAAATGGTTGGTGCAGTCCTGGGCATTAGCAGTGACTGAGCTCGAAAAAACCAAGAGAAGGTATGGGAAAGAGGAGAGCCTTCACCGAGCTGTGGGGCACCTCCACAACGTGTGTTGTGGAAGAAAACAGAGCTGGGGCAAGGGGCACAGAAAAAGTGTGCGGCGCTGCCTGAAGCACAGCTGCCTGGGTGCTTGAGGTGATCAGCAGAAAGGTGTCCTAGGGTCCACATTTGAGACCAGCGAGGAGAGAAGAGCAGAAGCTGGGAAGAATGATGCTGCAGGGAGGATCATTTAGCAGCTGGTGGTACACGAAAGCGAGAAATCCCTGGAAGCAGGAGAACAAAGGCAGCCACCTGGTAGGACAGAGGAAGAAAGGACCTGATGAGGAGCTGCAGCTTCTTCCTTTGCTTTCCCGATGATTTGAGCTCGAAGCAGCAGCACATTTCTTGTGCAGATGCTTAAACAACATAAAAGGATACTGAAGTCAGCAGACTGCAAACCAGCCTAACAACATGGTATAATTTCTGTGTTCCTGCTAGAGCTGGTCAGGACATTTTCAGCTAATCACAGTTGTAGGAAAATATGCTGTTTCACCTAAATTAAGACATTTACTGGAACCTGTTTCTCTCAAAAAAACTTTACACGAAAACTTGCCTGAAGACCGAGGTCAGACAGTAGATTTTGGCCACAGAAGAATATCGGATTCAGTTCTGCCCCATTTCTCGAAACCTTTGAAAGATTTTGGTATTGTTTTACTTGCTTACAAAATGAAAATGAATCACAATTCTCAAAACCTTTCACATACAGGAATTTGTGAAGAAAACCAAACAAATCCAGTTCCCAGGTCATAAAGACTAACTTTCAAAATGCTGTTTGATTGTAATCTATTCTCTCCATCCCAATGCCAGGAAAGGAGTGTCTGAGTAAATCAGCACTGTGTAGACATCAGTCAATGTGTGGGTAAATGAGTCATGGAAAGAAATAGGGAAAACACGAGGACTCTCTTCAGGTGAAAGACCTAATAAACAGCAGTGTGTAAACTAGAAGACTTCAGTGGTAAGATGGATCACACTTGTGGAAGAGGTTCTGTAATTTGGTTTCATATTGATTTATCAGTATATAATACTCATTTGGCTATCACGAATGTAGTTTCCCTAGACACGCACTCACATTCAGCACATTTTCTGCCAAAGCTGAAAAACAATTAGCCTGTCTGAGAGCGAAAAGAGAATGAAATTGTGATCGTTGCTCCTTCATTTGGTTTGTTGGACTTGTCACAGCTTTGTTTTCATGTACAATTTTCTTCTTTTTATTTTGAGAATTTCATTGCTATGCCTGCTATCTTTTATTGCTTTGGTGGTTGATTTCCTGATCATATTCAGAGTGTATTCTTGATATAACCTGTATAACAAAGTGTGTGTTAGATTTATTTTAAAAGCTTCAAATACTGTACTCATTATCCAGAACAGAGAAATGCATCACAAGAAGATGCATTTAAGAGGAATTTTTTTAGGTAAAACCTGATATTAAGTTGCATAGGATCTATAGCAATTTATTTTTTAAAATGTTTCATTTAAAAAATGGGAATTAATTAGATTCCTTGGCAGAGGTAAATGAAGCAACTTTATGGTGCAGTGATTTCTCACTAAACCAAAGAGAATTGGTAGAAATTTCAGAGATGCCTTAGCAACCTGTGAAATTGCAACTTTCAAAGAAAATATTTCTGAAAGGTTCTTAATTGTCCAATAATCTGAATGATTGCTGCAGGAAGCTTTGGAAGTACACTGAAATCAATGAGTTAGGCACCTAGACACAACTGAAATACCAGTCCAGCTAAATCTTTAGACACTTAATACCTTTAAAAAAGTCTGGGCCTGACAGCTTCATCAGTTATGAAAATATGAATTAGACTCCTAAATCATGCATGTGCTTTTGAGAAGTTTACGTACCGTAACATAATCAGATTAGCTTCTGAATACTTTTATGAGTGGAGGACAGAAAGCAGATGTTACTGGTCTGCTGCGATGTGCTAAGTCACAACTCCAGTCCTTCCAGTGGACTGCTGCATAGGGACAAATTCTTTCAGTATAAGGACAAATTCAGGATGGCTAATGCAAATGAGGAGCTGGAAAACAGAAATGACTGCATCCAAAAAGGTTTCACTCAGAACTGTATGTGCTCAGATAGGTCTAACTGGAAAATCGGAAGACTCTCAAAGAATTGATACAAGAAAACCTTAGTATTACAGCAAAACCTACCCATTAACCAGTCCAGGCCACAGGAATAATGCATGAGTAAAATCATAAAATTTATATAAGGTGGGGGGAAGCAAATCCAGCTGTAGCTGATATTGTGGTGGAAGTAGAGAAAGTGAGATTTTGATTCTTTGGATGACAGATATAATCCTGGAATTTACTTTTTTTAACAAAGTGAATTCAAAACAGAAGAAAGCTCAGTTCTGCTTAGCATCTCCTTCTGAAGATAACTTGTATTATTAATAAAAGGCTAGATTATATTCCTCTGAAGAGAAAGACTGCTGTATCCCAAGCAGATGTGTTATTAGAGGTGACACTTTCCCATATTACAGCAACTTTTGAGGCTTATATTTCGGGAAAATATAAAAGTAGAATTAAAGGATGATTCTGGAGACAGGAAAAAGGGATAAGCAGCATAAAGGAGAAGTTATAAGGAACTGCTCTTCTACTCAGTGTATTGTCTTTCTCTTTAGCAATACTTTTATATATAGGGGTTTTTTTCCCTTTTCATTTGTGTAGTCAGCCGGTCAGCTATTTTCTTTCTGGAAAATAGGTATTTAAAGAATGAACATGGGAGCAAGAAAACCTTGAAAAATTTATACATTAGGGATTTTTTAATCAGGATCTAATATATAAAGGATATTAAAATGTGAATTTAGCAATAAAGAATTGAATTTGGGAAGAACAGCACTCATGTTTCAGTAACTGCTACATTAAAGAGGATGCTTGTTGTGTCTCCATTTTCACCTTGTAAACTTTGCTGAACTGGCCTAAAGAAGAGATTCAAACACTAAATTATGTTCAGATTTAGTTCAATATTGGCACTATTATTTTCTTACAGTTGAAAAGGAAGATCTGAGGGTGAAAGTCCACAGCTAATAGGAAAAATGTAGATTAAAAAACTCAAGACTTTAGTCAAGGGGCATTGCAAGAATGGCTGATAGGAATCAGCCTTTTGTGCTCAGTAATAAATACCCAGATGACAACATGTATCATGTAATAGAGGCATGAGGCATTTATATGAATAGCAGAAGTGTGCAAAAGTTTACATATGCATCATGGGTTACTAAGTGTACCTCATACTGTTAGACTGGAATGCACATGTGGAGCTGTTCTCAGGTCCTCTCATCTACACTCTGAAATTCTGTATGAAGATAAGCTATCAAGAAAGACACTAATAGGACCATTATCGAACAAAAGTAGGATGCTGGTGACAGAGAAATTTGATATTGTTGGAAAGGCAGAATGAATTCTTGTCTTAGTACTTGCAGAGAAAGCTAAAGGTCACATCCTGAAGAATGCAAAGGTGAAATGTTAAAAGGTTTTATGATAACGCTAAAGCAGACAGACCATTAAAAGCTTCTGAAGTTTGCAAGGCTTTATAAATTCAAGTAAATTAAAAGCCAGGACTGAGGAGAAAAGAACACAATAACTTCTTGATACTTGCTTAATCCTTGATAGACTGAATAGAATAAGTGTGCAAACGTTAGTAGTTTAGGACTGATATTTATGGAAAAATGTCCTGAGTAATGCAGACCTGTGCACTCAGTAACATTGAAGGAAAAATATCAATAAGAAATGAGATACTTACACAAAATTTAGAGCTATTTGAAATTGCTGAAGGCAGCATAGTTTCAGGAAATAAATTTTTCCTTCGCTGGCAAGCATTCTGGCCAGAGGGATGAAGAATTGAGTTAGCCTGTGGGTAAAAGCAAAAGAGAATTTTAAGCAGGCTTTGAATTAGTCCTCATCCACAATATGGTTTCTTGTCGAATTTGAAGCTAATAAATCATTCTGTTCTAGGCCAGGTTTGGGATAATTTCTCGGCAGATGAATGAAGTATTTAATGAGAATTTGTTTTAAAGTCAGCCGTATAGCATGCTAGCAATTCAGCCAGCGCTTCATCCTTTACCAAAGACTTTTTTTTACATATATTATGAAGCCATGAAAACTACCTGAAATTGTATGAGCAAACACAAAGGTAGCTGAGTTTTACCAATGATGAGCTTTGCATGGACTCATGACAGTCAACGTGATAACCTGTCCAGCTGTGAGGTAAGCTCTGAATTTCTGCAATGAAATTCAGTGTTTGAAGAACTACTAGCTATCACTGGGTTAGCAGAGCTTCTGCTATGTCTCGTGGAGTTCCCATTGTTTAGGAAACTTTATGACTTGTAACCCCAGTAGCCCGGAAAAAAAGCCACAAACAAACAAAAAAAAAGGATTAGAGTAGAAATACTTTACCTTGATAAGGACCATTGCTGAGGAGGAAACAGGTGTACTTGTTCCGGATATTCAGAAACTGTTTGGAACAACAAATCAAGCAGAAGTTCATGTTATTAAAGATCTTCTTCAATGGTTCATTTTCTCAAGAACAGTGAGAGAAACTCAATGGGGAATCAGAGAGACACAGGTACATAAAATATCTTATTGCTTTGAACTAGGACAGATGCAAACAGAAAAACACTGCAAAAGCCCCAGCACAAACCACCAGACAGCAGAATAATGGCCTTTGTGTCTGCTGCTATTCAGTTTCTTCTTCCAAATGTTGTCTCTTTCCATCTTAACTCCTTTGACACCTATCTTACCAGATCCAGTAATGTCTCCACCATTTCCCCTCTTCCCTGACTTCCAGATAAATGAAACTCTGCACAAAATATTTATTAGATTAGCAGAGCTAATCTGCTAAATTTAGAAGGAATTACTAGATTTTCATCAGAGAAGTAATTTTTCTAATAGATAAAGCTTTAAATGACAATGTAAAAGGTGTGTATTTCCAGACAGCCTAAACTGTGGACAAAACAAGTGAGCACAGTACTGCCCAGAAAAGTTAGTTCACGCTGTAATACCGTGAGAGAGGAGATAGTGAAATAAATATATTAGATATAGGAAAAGTTTCTACAACAATCAGCACCAGGAAAACACTTCCCATCAATTCTTGAAAAATAATTAATTAGAATGTTACACTTCCCTTCCACAGCTAAGAAACAATTGTCTGTTGTAATTTAGACTAGCCTGTCCTCCTTTTGTCAGGCTGGGAGATCAGGAGGAGATCATTAGTGCAGACCCCGAATCTAGATGAATTTTCTGTTTGTCGTAGCCACTGGTATTACAGACTTGTCATGTTACAGCCAAGGTTTCAATGAGACTTAAAAACCAGTACATGTGGAGAGGCTGTTGAATTCACAACCTGGATATTACCATAGAAGAACAGATGCCATTGGGCACGATTCCCATCTGGAAGAAGCAAGCAATGTTTCTAGTATATCATAGAATCATAGAATGGCCTGGATTGAAAAGGACCTTAAAGATGATTCAGTTTCAACCCCCCTGCTGTGGGCAGGGTTGCCAACCACTAGCCCAGGTTCCTCAAAGCCTTATCCAGCCTGGCCTTGAACACCTCCAGGGCCAGGGCATCCACAGCGCCTTTGGACAGCCTGTTCCAGTGCCTCACCACTCTCTGAGTGAAAGATACATATGGCACACTAGCATAAGACAACGGTCTTCTCTGCTCAAGTAAAAAAGAGTAGTTCCCTTTACCCAGGTAGAGTTTAGATTTCTTTAACAAAACATTCTTTATTTCAGTCATAGAGCAGTTAACCTGGTGTGAAAAAACAAGGTGTACCTGGTGTACAGGTAATATCTTTGCAGCTCAGGAGAGGCTGGCTTAATAATTCTCCTAATTCTCCTGTCGCAATTTAAGCACATGGAGAGAAACCAAGGAAGAAATTCACAGAATCCTCTCTGCAGAGCACGCTGTGAGTGCAACCTGTCCACTTGATAACTTTTTTTCACGTTCATAGCATAAACATTACTTTGTGGTTTATCCAGCCACATGGATTTTTCTCATTCAGATTTTTGAAAATACATTAAGAACAAATTCAACCCTTTGTTTGTTTTGTTGTGGTTTACTTTGAATGTTAACTACATCAGGTCTGGAGCACTAGCTAAACAGAGTTTGTTTTCTCAGAACACCTTGTCTACTCAGAGCCAGAGATCTTGCTTGTTAAAAGTATCTGCATGTCTTAAGTAGATGACGGACTTTAAAAGGAGCTGGAATGAGTGAAATGTTCTCATAACAGCAAATGCATAGATATCCTTGAAGCAGTGTTATTTAGAAGGCATATTGTGTTTCCAAACATATTAGATCAGTTGTGCTTCTCCTGGAGTTAGGTGTCATGTTTTTGTCTATAAAATATGGAAATTGCTTTCACATCCGGAGCTGAAAATAATACCTGGATGATGTATTCAAGAGAGTGTCTGTACTTGTGTCTCAGCTAGTAATCATGCTTATAAGGCTGTCATTATTGCTCTTGGTTTGGGTCCTGTTAATGTATATGTATTCTTCAAAAGAGAAGTACAACATAACATTTTCAAGTCTTGCAAAGTAAACTATCATCCGATGCCTAAGTGTTAAGAGAGGGAAAGCGAGCAACAAAAAGACAGGGAGCTGTTTCTCATTAGCTATTGTAGGATGTCAGCAAGATTAAGGTGTCAGGGTATAGAAAGACGAAGAAGAAAAGAATTACTTAGCAAATAGGCATAAATGAATATAAAATGTGAATAGAGGGTTCTAGCTCCTTCTAAGGGTAAAAATAGGCCAGTAGACATTACATTGTGCTACAATCAACTCCTCCACTCAATCCTGACCTTCATCTTTATAGGTGAGACTAGTGAGAGCAACATGTTACCATATAGCCAATGCTGGGAACTTTCAGAACTATTATTTCTGAAAAGAAATGAATATTCAAAGGCCCCTTTGACATAATGAAGGTTAAACCCTACATAGAGTTTTGCAGGCCCGTGTGAGTGCTGTCTGACTGGGCTCTAAAATAGCCTGAGCTTGGCTTCTCTGGGAGCTGCCTGGGAGCTATATGTCTATGGTTAGTGCAGAGCTGATCCCATGCTTAAACTGCTGAGAAATGGAGTATTACATTGCGTCTTGCACATGCAGCTACGCACAGTGGGCAGAAAAATGGGTCTGTCAGAAATAAAATGTCATATAGACACATATACATACAGAGAAGTCACTGGCCTGCAAATTATTTCACAACTGACTCTTAGAAACCTCTTCAGGTATTGCCAGCTAATACCTGCAAATTGCCAGCTCATACCATCTATGTACCTGTCATCTTGCCTGGGAAATATTTTAGTTCAGTTAGCTGTACCTGCTAAGGAGAGAGAGATGACACCATTTTGTCTAAAGGACAAGTAATTCCAGGCAGAAACCACCATTAAAAACCTGCCTTTTTAGGAGGAAAAAAAAAAAAAGGCAAGATATAATTTGTTGGCTGGCAACAAACAGTATGGTACTAACATGGTACCACTTTGGACAAATATTACCATCCTTGTGCAAATGAAGCTTAGCAAATTACAGACAGCATTTCTAAGTTGTTTTCAACTGAGTTTAATTCACAATGGTCACCTACAAGTATAGTGGCCTTCCATACCTAGACTGCTGCTCCATGGCCATCAGCAAGTGTTGTTTCTGAAACATAGGAACACTTCTAACATCTTGCGTCAATTTAAATATGAACCAATTTAGCTAACCTGATGTAAAACCCCATATAATTATTTGTGTCAGATTTATGCAGATAGAAAAAGGTATATCTGTTCCCTCAGCAACAGTTTCAGTCCAGAATTGTGGAGGCAGAACATGTTAACTTGTCCCCAGCCTTCACCCATAATAATTATATAGTTTTGAGACCTGAAGCTGCTAGAAGGCAGATATATGCACATTGCTCACAGATGACTCTAAACCACATCTTTTAACACTGAAGAGATCAATTTAGCTTCTACTTGATGTTAGAAAGAGGAATATATCAATACCTCAGACACAGTGTAAAGTACTTACCTCACACTTTCATTAAATTGATAAAGAAATCTTGTTCTACCGATGTACTCGCAGTCAATGTGCAGATCAGGTGTGAATTCGCTTTGCATTTAGTGAGGTGCTGTTTGTGGTATGGCTGATAACAATCCCAGTGACTGCAAAAAGATAAAAAAATAAAGCTTCATTTTGATAGCTAGTTCGTAACCCTTTGTTACCCACATTTATAAAGGTGCTCTTTGCTATGCTTTCATCTTTTTATTTATTTGGTTTGGCAATGCCCCTCTCTGTTCCACTGTATTATAAAAGCTTCGCTCCATTTCCCATCTGCTGTCTTTGAGAGATCAATTGTAGAGCATTCATCAGTGGAAACATGAGGCTTTTGCCACAGTTTCTCTAAAATTCATCTTGCCAGTCACATGCAAACCGAAATGGGTCAGTTTTCATCAGCTTTGGCATTAAGCCTCTGTGCTCTCCCATGAGCTCTGTCCAATAATTTAAGAGGAGTAGGAACAAATTATGTGACTATTAATTCCAGTTTTCTTCTTCAGATGCCAGTACATCAAAAATACATCTCCCTGGGCCAGAGCACGTTGTCATGTTATCTGCAGCAATACTAGTTCGTGAATTATGTCCGGTCAGTTTAGTGTCTCGGTTTGGTCACATTAATCTCTTTGACCACTGCCTTAATCACTGAACTCTGCCATCTCATTTTTCATCTTGCAGAAAGAAGCTGTCTGACTTTTTGTCTAGTGCCTGGCACTGTGATTGCTCTGTTGACCCCGTAGTAGTCAGAGGAACCTAGAGGCCTTACAGGCGGCAGCAGGACCAGCCGTGGAGGGTACTATCTCATCAAGCTCGACCATTCCTTAACGATCATGCAAATAGCGCAGTAACCTCAGATGATGTAAACGATCCCATTTCACATACCTTAGCAGGTTAAAAACTCACTGCCTGTCCCAAGCTGCATGAACACACACACACACAAAATCATGAATTGCTGGACAAAAATTGATTTTGATTTACTAGAGAATGTTGTATTTATACACAAGGCTTACATCAGCTATGAGGTGCCTCTTTGTGTCCTCGTATTGAGAAAACAGCCAGCCACGCACAATGCATTCGCTCTGTGCATATAATCTTGATAAACCCATGTTGCAGGTACAATTTTGAAATCGTTGCTTTATGTATCTATGTTCACTAGCCTTAGATGTTCAAGTGATCCACAGATTAGGAAATATGATTGATAATTTCAGTAAACACCTTTGAAAGATTCGTACAGAAGTTTCTGGATACATTTGCAAGTGGAATCTGTCATCCTGCCAAAGGATTAATTTTGACTTTGTTGTTAACAAAAATAAATACTTCAATATGTTTCTTCTTAAACTAATAAGTGTTAAAATATGTTTTTTTTTAAAAATCAGCAGTTGTATTTAAAATACAGCCTTTTTCTATTAAATGTGTGCAATTAAGCAAAAAAAAGTATTTCTACTACGGAAACCCATACAAACTATGGACTGCAAAATAATCTTTTTCTTACTGGTACAGAAGTCTACAGTATATACAAGCACCTGGATACTGTATCATGGTATCAAATCTCATGATATTTTAGGATAGTTCAGTAGGAAGGGACTTAAAACAATCATCTCGTCCATTTAGAAACTAGCTTGTGCATAATGCAAGAAATATTAGGTTGCTTATAATATCTATTTATCTAGAGTCCTTTAGAATGACATTTTATTGAAGCAAGAAAAAGTGTGTCTTTTAGTCTTTTTCTTGGAAAAGAACTCAGATCATTGGGTTTTATTTCTGCCATAAAGGAACAAGGGAATGTAGTTGCCCATGAAAACATGTGTAGTAGTTTTGGGGTGTAATGAGGACTGTCGTTAAAGACAGAAGCAAAGCTAGCACGTGCCTTTCCCTCAAGTCCCTCTTTGTCATCCTTTTCCATTATTTGTCTTTTACAGTTGCCTCTGATTTCTTAATCTCCATGATAAAAACAAGTGTTGGGTTTTTTTTTTCTCAGAAGCTAAACAAATAGATAAACTAAATTCCCATGAGAAAGCAATCCCAGTTCATTAATATATTCCTATCACTGTGAATTCCCTTAAGCTTTTGAAAACCACAGAAGTCGATAAACCTAAGAATTTGAGAGAGAAACTTACTATGAACTAGAAAGTGTAGTTAGGCAACAGTTTCCCAGAGATATGTCACAATTATGAGAAATGTCTCAGGATTTGATTTCTCCTTATATGGAAGTGATAAGTTGTCTTAAAATAGAAGTATATTTATATGTTATAGAAGGATGACATTCCGGGACACGCCACGATGAATTAGATGCACTCATAGTGGTGGTAAGGGTGTTTCACAATTAAAGCAGCTATTTCTGAAAAATCTAACCATCTTTATGAGAGGGACTGTAGGGGAAGAAAAGTTGTCCAAAGGACAGCAGCTGCAAGTAGCATACTTTTTCAAAAACTCATATGTGATCAAGATTCCCAGCAAATCAGGGGATTTGCTAATAATGCACTATAAGCCACTACTGGCTGCTTTTGCATCTGTAACAGAAGCTGATACGTTGCTCAAAATAGGATAGAATAAAATTGTACAATCACTAAACTCAGCTTTCTAGTAAGCAGATTTTAAAACACAGTATGATTTGTCCTAACAGGATCTTCTTCAGCCGACAGTGAAACAGATAGGGAAGTCAGAGAATGGAATAGATAGTGAAGTGTGAAACCTTGTATTTCCAAGGAACATCTTATTTGCCTGAACATGGCAGAGAGCTTTTGAACACTACGAGCTGACCAAAGCTATCAGTAAAAATTGGGTTTCCTCCTATACTGAGCAATGGACATTCCTTTGGGTATGCAAACGACTTTGTAAATTTCAGTCTATTTCTCCATGAGGCAATGCCTGGAACAGAATTTAAAAGGAAGCTGAATTATAGATTAGGTTCTACTTTTAGGGGAGGAACTGAGAAGGGCTAAGATGTGGATTTAAACCAATATTTCATTGCCTAAAGGTCAACTGTGTTTAAAATTATGAGAAATTTAGAGGAAGAGATAACTTTGAAAGAATCGCCCACAAGACAGCACATAGCCCATCAGGACAGTAAACCTCCAACTGCCCTAAAAGAGCTTTTTCCAGGAATTAAGTTGCAAAAGTTTATTTCCTCAAGGTAAGTTGTGAGCAAGTATTCTGTTCAAACACTTATGAGTTTCTTGTGAAAAGATACACCACAGGTTTAGAGACAAATGAGAAAGGTCATCTCAAGAGTGAAAGGATATCTCAGACTATCTCATGCTTTCTAGCTTTGCTTTGCATAGTTGGGGAAAGGAATACCTTCCTACAAAAAGGAAGGTCATAATGTCCACTGTATTAGTGACCTGCTCTACCAAAACCACAGTGTTGACAGCATCCTCATGCCAATAGAAATGTGAATGAAATGGCGAGGACTAACTGCATTTCTGAAAGGGCTCCGTTTGTCACTGCTTGGCTCTGTCAGTGACGTACTTGTGGGGAAAATATTGCTACTGAGACTTGCTGTCAGTGCCTATAACCTCTCTGGACAGTAGCAGAATAAAAGTGGGAAAGTTTTAGGGAATTGCATTATTGTAGCCTGTTTGTTGGTTTGAAGAATTCCTTCAGAGATCAGGTGCAGCAGAAACAGGAAACTGCTACTCTACCTAAAGAACATTCTCCCAAAGGGAAGACTTGATCTGAGAGTCCATGCAGCACTCAGTAAACATTTATGCTGTCTGAAGAAAGAAGACTCATTTCTTTACACAGCAGCAACTTTCTAACTCTACCCTTGAGTAATCTCTGGGTAGGCCGAACACTCCAACAGTGGAGACCGACTCACAGCCCTCTTCATTGTAGCTCTCTTATTTATGAAATGGATAGGATTTCTCTCTGTCTTACTAAGTTAATGATGTTTTAGACATGGGATGTTGTCCCAACTGTCAAATCAGACAATGCTGGAAAGAACTCTTATTTCATTGCTGAAGTTGTAATAGAAATGGGGAGAACTTTAGGGTGAGCTAGAGCTAGGAATACCACGTATCAGCCATACTGGGAAGAAATGAAACTGAAATCTCTGCCTGGCTCCAGGGACTCAGAGAAGTCCAAACTATTCCAAAACAATAATGGACTTTAAAATAATGGTAAGTAAACAACTGGACCCTCTACCTATTGCACTCAGTCCTTAGGATCATCAAGACTGAGCAGAACTTAACAGAATTAAGACAACATTCCCAGAGCATACTTGGGGTTCACAGACAATTCAAAGAGCAGACTGATTACACATATCACAGAATTTACCTCTAAGAACAGACGTCTCAGCCGAGCAATCACTATGTGATTACTTCAACTACCACCAGAAGGATGTAAGGAATGCAATACAGCTACAAAGATGGCTATCTCACATTATTTATTGCAAGAAATCTTATGAGGAAAAAAAATTGAATAATGGGCAGAAGGACTAGAAGAAAATACGAAAGAAGTGCTTATAGAGTTGGGTGAATTTTGCAATACAGGTTGCAAATGAAATATGCAGAGTATTGATCTTTTCTTTAGAATTTTATGTTACAGATTTAGATGAGAACTTGGAAGATGGGAGCCTAAGAGTGAGAATTGCTGCTGGGGAGAATGCTGCAGCTATAGGACATATTAACAGTGAAATGGTAGTGATGCTTAATCTCTGATTTAACATGTTTAACAGCAGAGAACAAATTGTTCCCAAAATTGAAATGATTGATCACCATATCTTTCTGTTGGGCAGGCTGATACAGGCTGCAGTGGCTGGGAAGTAGATTCCTCAATAAGTGGAATAAGCCAATGAATAGTTTCATTGTTGATCCCCAAATGCTTTACCCCAAATTTGGTCACACTAGGGATCAATCCAAGTAATGTTTTCCTTCTCTATTTTCCTTTACCAGAATTACAACCCCAGAACTCCTCTTGAAGCCAGCTGAAGAAAAATTTGAAATTGTAGTAGCACTGAATTCATACTTCACAAAGAAATACATGTCAGTAGACCAAATGTATATAAACTCCGTTTGTCTTTATTTTGAAAGAAATGTGTATTAGCAAAAGTTTATACAGCCCTCTTTTCTTTGCCCGGTAAAATCATAGCTCATTGATTAAAGTCACTGATACCTCTCTGCAAGAGGGAAATGAATGGTTCAAAGAGACAAGTAAGTGCATTTTGAGGATTGCTAGGAAGATATAGTAGAAGTATGTGTGGGTAAGGGACCATTACAGTCCTTGTGGAGCAGTAAATCACATAATGAACGTGGTCTAGGCCCAACGAATGACAGCCATCCTGGCACCGAGGAGTTGAAGGCTTCCTGGTGTCCTTCTCTGCTTATTCCATGCTTACTGTACTTTCACAGTAGTAGGCACAAATTGCATTGTAATACTAGATGTTTTAAAACACCTGCTAGTCAAAGGGAAATTTTCTAAACTAAGAATGGCTCAAGCCTAAACCGAGTATTGCCAGGATTAGATTACTTGGACCCCGGACAAATGATACTCTGATTTGTTCAGAAAACCTTTCAGTGAATGTGTCCCAAAGGCAGAATGTTTAGAAAAAATTATAAAGTCAGAACTTTCAAGCGAACTTGTCTTGCCCTTGTGCTCTCTTTAAGAGGGACCAATATACCGGTTTCAAAGGCTGCTCCAGCAGTTAGAGTAATGAATGACATCTGCATTTGACTTAGAGCACACACGAAGAGTTTATGTCAAGAATCACTACTACTTAAACTGGAGTAATCTGATATTTCAAAAGAAAAAAGCCCTTCTCATGGACGGGATTACGGCAACATGAGCTGAGGGTGTAAGCTCACAGTCGTGCACCAAGGCTAGACTGCTTTACCCATTCCTGCTAGGCAGCATGGCCGTGACACTCCGGCTATCAGCTGAGCTCTCTCATTGGCATTGTAGTTTCTCTGGGACAAGGACCTTCAAGTAGCTTCTACTTGTACAGCAACTAGCACTGTGATTTGTGCTGAAAGCACGTACCACAAACAATTTATTGTAATGATAATGACTTCCTAACTGAAGTCCTAAATCAAACATGTCAGAAGTGATGAAATTAGATTGGAGAATGACCAATAATCCTAATCTTTACAGTATGACAGATTTGAGAATCTCAAAAATGTACACGGTTACTGCTATTTCTGGAGATAATGGTTTTGAGAACTGCCTGTTTTCTTTGTTAATCTCACTGGTTGATTCATGTTGGCTCTATCATTCTGACAACATAAATTGAGTGGTAATGTTGATTCACCTTTTTAATGACTCAGAGCAACTGTAAGTGTGATATGACAACAGTGGTGCCTGCTTAGTTTAGCAGAAGTTATGGCAGCGAGTCCTAGAAGACTTCAAGTATGTTTATTAATCTGATATAAAATGCATGAAAGCAGCACACAGGGTTACTTCTTTGTTTCCTCCTCTCAAAACAGCAACGGGGCCAGTAACTCTTAATACAAAGTTAATTTAGTCAAGATACTTGAAAGCCACTTGGCTCTGTTTCTAAATTCCTTCCTTTGTCCTTTGCAAAGCTCTTTGAAGAGTTACTCTGCGAGGTGGATGTTGTAATGAGCCTATTTCTAAGAGGATCAAAGTAGCAGAGCTGCCCAAAGCAGCATCAAAGATACACAACAGAGAGCCCTTTAATGAGCAAGAGGGACATGACTGCCTTTTCCCCAAAATAAAACCATAAACAGGATTTAGATTAAATATTTAAAATTGAAAATTATTTCGTTTTGTCTGGAGCTTGCTAGCAGAAAGCAAAAACCTCAAAGAGGAGATCTCTTCAGCTGACTGTGCTAAAACTTAATGACTGTCATTTGCTCGATGCTTCACCATCACTTAATGAAGTCCAAATACCTGTGGCCTAAGCTGAGGGTGGCGGTGGCAGCCAGCACCAGCACAGGCAGGATAGCAGCCTTGTGCTACAGCAGATTCCTTTCCCATGGATATGAAAATAGAAAGCAAACACAGAGCAGGAAGCTGTGGTGACTGCTGCAGAGAGAGAAGACAGCTCAGGGAGGGAACAGGGGGAAGGGTGGGAGAAAAAGAAAGGAGTGGGAGGAGGACTGGACATGTAAATTATGTGCCAGGAAATGAATTCCTTATAATGTCTCTTGCCAGAAGCTAAATCCTAGCAAATGTAAGTCGTCTTTTTTCCCTTTCTTTCGCTCTTTCCACAGTTCCTCTGAGGGTCAGGGAGGAAGCGGCAGGGACAGGAAGAGGGGCAACTCAGTGTTTGCTTACTTATTGTGTGACCAAAGTGCTATATGATCCAGCTTGAACATTAAAAGGCATGTGACCCCATAAAAGTGATGAACAGGATAATATCCTGCTTCTCATTACACACAGTTTTTCCAGCTTACTTTATTTGGCCACAGGGATCCTTCAATATGTGCTAGGGCTGAAATACCAGAAGAAATGTGTTTCTGTTCAGAGGCTGGATGTGCTTATGGCGCAGTGTTCAGTAATGAAATGGGGGCTTATTTTGTTTGACTTGATAGCTATCTGTGCAAATATTGCCTCTACTTAGGTTTGTGTTTGTTTAAGGAATCACCCACTGCATCTGTCAAGATGGCAGAAATGTATGCCACTGACCTGTGCTTAACTTGGGCGATGAAATAAGAAGACTCGTGTTTAAGGTTAAACCTCTATCTAGTTTCCCCCCCCCCTTTTTTCTTCCCCCCAGAATTTATCAGAAACCATCTGGCAGAAAGTTAAAAATCCTTAGTAGCAAACCTTGGGCTGCTGAGCAAAGTGCAGTTCTAGCTTATGGGAAATCAATGCTATATGATGCAGAGAGCAGAATGACTAATGAAACTGGACAAAAAGTAATTATATAATACATTAACATTTACTGAGCATGAAGCATCAAAAGCGGCCCAGTTTTTTTTTTTCCTTTCCAACCTGCACGGTTTGTGATACCCTATGCCCCAGCATGTGCAATGCCACAGACACAGCTGGTACCAGTCTCCTTGAAGAATCCTCTGGGTAAAAGCGTTGGACACTTCTATATGTAAAGAACGCATCTTTTCTTTTTTAATTAACTGCAACACTAAAACAGTTATGTACATAGTAAGGCTGTTTTTCAGCAAAAAGTGCTGAGAACCCAGAAGTTTTCAGTGAAGGAAATTTGCTGGGAAGCACAGCTCCTGATTTCCTTCCTTTACAGGGTACAAAGCACACAGCTCTTCCTAGAGTGCTGTTATCTCTGGAAATGTAAATATCTATGAATTCTTGTATCATGCTAAAATCAGTAAGTCTTCAGAGCTTTCAAAAATTAACTAGCTTCCTGCATTTCCATTTCTAATCAGGATTTGGGAACCTAACAATAATCTGGGAAAATCTCGACTGTTGCAATTACATTGACATTTTAATGGCAGTTACACCTTCTGGACATTGACAGCACATACACCTTCTAAAGTTGCCACCTACAGAAATAGTATATGTACATACATGTACATAAGTTACATGTGTTTCATAATCCATATGTTGTGGGTTTACTACTACTGAATTTGTTGAAAATATTTTGATGCTACTAGAGCAAGCAGAAATTCTTAGCCTCAATATGCTTCTTTTCTGTTCCCATTTCTAGCTCCTAGGATTTAAATCCTTAAAGAATATAGAATACATTAGCAATATAGCAAGAGAAAAAGATAAACTGCAATTTCAGGTAGATGTGAGATAACATATAAACACAAGAACAAAATGAAAAAGGAGATTGAATTTACGTGGATTGTTGAAAGCTAATCTCCACAAAGAACATCATTCAAGGCTTGGATTCACAGGAGTTCGTATGCAGAAGAGATGCAGGTCCTGTATCACTCTGCTTTCTTCATATGGTATGAAACAGGTTTGATTTAAAGTGACTGTCCAAAACTCTCCCATCTCAATGCCAGTTCTACATAGTCCCCTAAAAGAAAACTTATTTTTAAGAATGACTTATTCCCTGAATGTTAAACCATTTTTTGAGTACCATGATTTCTACTGATTTCTTCTGTTTCAATAGCACATATAACCTGCATTACTCAGTGTTGGTAATGCCCTAACTCAGGAATAATGACTTTTGCATAAGGAGGTTTTATTTCCCACATGGGCTGAAAGAATACCTAAGATTCTTTTAAGCACTCAGCTTGTATTCTGTTGATCTATTTTCATTACTAACAAAGATTAATTATATTTCAAATTAAATCAATTTATTTTAATTGGAAAGCAGAGTTCTACTCAACCTTTACAAGCAATAATTTCTTAACAGCGGTACTTCAAGCATTTTTTTGCTGTACCTGTAAGTTGGCTACATCCTGCTGTTGGAAATTTTGGGTATGAAATGAAAAGGATGTTTCCCTGAAAACTGTATGATTAGCTAGTGTCAAGCACTGGCATATTGCTCTCCCAGGAATTTACTGTATTAGTTTAGTTAGACTGTATCTGAGCTATTTGCTGCAGTCTTGCTGATTTAATGCTGCTAAAATGAGGAGGAGAACAGGGAGTAATAGGTGCTACATTAAGTGCTCCATAAAATCATCCATGCAATATAAAACCAACTTGCAACTTTCTTATGTACGTGTCTCTAAATGTAAGTTTTCAGTACTGTCAGTCATAGCTTTCAAAAGTTTCTCTGATAAACTGGTAGTTTCCTGCTCCCTTCTGAGTAGCAATTTCCTGTGAGAACAGAAAATGAGAAACCTTTGTCCAAAAATCCCCTTATGCTGGGCAAGACTCAAGAATAGTTCCAGTTGTCAAACTATAGGGAGGACCTACCTGGAGTCTGCAGGACAGTCACGGTGCAGTGAGGGCTGTCTGTTACTTCCCCTGGAAAAAAATGTGTAACAATAATTACCACAGGCTATAAAAAAAATCAGATTATGTTCAAACATCAAATACATGTATCTTTCTACAGATATTCCATATGAAATCTTACTGTCATTACAGTTACTGATAGGACATAATTGTTGTAAAGTGATGAGGCACCTAATTATGATACTTGAATGACTCGGGTATAATAATGCCTTAATTGTCAAAACCATAGATGAATAACAGCAACTGAACACCAACGCATTTTGGCACTTCTGTGCTAGCCAGAATCGTGATCTGAGATGTCTGAGCAGAGCAGTTCTTGTCTAATGTCCTGTCAAATGATTTTACAAAACTCTATATTCAATGAAAATTAAGATAGATGCCGTATCCATACACAGCAACAAACATTAGTTCAGACCCCATGGCCTTGGGGACTCTCTTTAGCTGCAGTATCTGAAGAAAGCTATCTTCAATATTTTAGCATCCTTTTCAAAAAACAGGGCAAAACTATCCACATGCAACACAATTACCATTGGTTTGTAGTAGGGATTCACAAGCAAGCCGCACCAGAAATACCATGGGGGCTGCTGAAATGTTTATTGTGTAACATGTTTTACCTGCCTTTGTACCTGAGTACCTAGCTCCCTCTCTGGTGTTAAGAAAAAGGAAGTTTTACCAGGTAGCCCAAATATAATTTTGAGAGAGTAATTATCAGAAACTAAGATATCTGCCAAAAGGAGTTGTAATTTGTTTTCATGGTTCTGATCTATACTGAATCTGAGTCTTTATGTAAATCAGATGGTTAAAAGGGCTGGAGCACCTCCCCTATGAGGACAGGCTGAGAGAGTTGGGGTTGTTCAGCCTGGAAAAGAGAAGGCTCCAGGGAGACCTTAGAGCAGCCTTCCAGTGCCTGAAGGGGCCTACAGGAGAGATGGGGAGGCACTCTCGATTAGGGAGTGTAGTGAGAGGACAAGAGGTTATGTATTTAGGCTGAAAGAGGGCAGATTTAGATTAGATATTAGGAAGAAATGTTTTCCTGTGAGGGTGGTGAGGCATTGGCCCAGGTTGCCCAGAGAAGCTGTGGATGCCCCATCCCTGGAGGGGTTCAAGGCCAGGCTGGATGAGGCTTTGAGCAACCTGGGCTAGTGGGAGGTGTCCCTTCCCATGGCACTAGGTGATCTCTAAGGTCCATTCCAACCCAAACCATCATCCTATGATTCTATGAAATAATTTGCTTGAACTTGATAAAAACATTCTACTTCACCTGTGAGTCAAAGTTGTTGACCATATGATACTGCATAAACAGTTTACTTAGAATATAGCAAGGTGCTAAGTACTTTGTCTCTCTTCAGTTAAACTTATAAACACTTATTTTAAGATTATTTTATCATACCTGGCATTCTTGATTAAATTTGTAGCTATAGCTGTTATATTTTAAAATAAGTTGTAAATCTGTCCATCTGAATATTGCAGACTGTGCTACAGTCAGTTTAGATCCTATGTGTAAATCAAGTCATTTGGTCAAATTCTATGATTTTATAGAATGTTTTAAATTATTTAAATTTAACTAAATAAATCCCTTGACATTGTAAAGGATTGATTTAAGCATACAATAAGAATATACTCTTTCACATTAGTTGTTATTTATATTTCCAGTTTCCCATCTGGTGGTTGTCATAGTCAACAGGTCATCAAATGGACTAAAAGGGGGTATGTTCCTGCCTAGTCCTAAAACAGCTCGTACCACATTTCTGAATGACAAGGAGCCGAGAGGACTGAACTGTTGGAAGTGCACAGGCTCATGTGCCGTTCACTATGGCACTTCCAAGAAACAGTCCTGATAGATAGATAGATAGATGGGCCACTGGTCTGGCCCAGCAGAGCATTTCTTCCTTTCTTAAGTGTAAATAACAATAGCAACAACAACAACACTAAAATATAAGAAAAAAAAAAGAAAAATATTACTTACCTATCTGTTCTTTGCTGTAAACTTGTCTTTCTGTTCCTACTATAATAGTAACTAGATAAGGATACTCAATAAGTGTGCTTGTGACTGACAATGATTTATAACGTGAGGTCAGACTTTAGCCCAAATGCTGTTTTTCTCTTCTCAAAAAGCAGCAGCATTTTTTAAGGCAATTAGTAATTGCAGTGTCTTTTCATTTGACAATATGAATTATTCCTACTGTGGACAAATAAAGAGAAAAACGCAACAACAAACAAGCAACACAATAGTTCTTTTGTGACCATCGCCAACTCACAAAAATATTGTTTTCCTTTCCTTCATTCATTTGCATTTGTATTTATTTGCAGAAGGCAAAACATGACTATATAGATCATTCAAACTCTGAAAGATATGGAACTTGGAAGACTCAGTGGAAAATTCCCAGAAATAATCTTGATGAAGTGGTTTTATTCATGTCATTCTACTTTCCTCAAGGGCTGACACATGCATAAAAGGGGAACATGATCCCTTGCACATGTTCTCCGTGAGGACTGTGTGTAGCACAACCATTAACTTAAAACAAGCTTTGCTGACTCTTACTCAAAGGCATTGCTGAATCCAGGCCAAAGGAATTCAGACTGGCATTTCTCCATCTACTCCGATCAGTGAATAGGCTGAAAGGACAATCTTGTTTCACAGCACCAAGTATTAGGGTTTCAGTGGACCTGTGTGATCTAAGCTCAGCACCTGGCTGCGCAGTGTGGGTCATTTTAAAGTGACATTCCTTTCTTGTGCTGCTGCAGGCTGAGGATGCTCGAAGATGTGGACAGCAGCTCTTTCTCAAGTGAGGAGTGACAGCAGAAGCCCTTGTTCCTCAGTCATTCGGCTCTGCTCTAGTGCCCTCTCTGCTGCTTCTGGGTTTTCTGAGGGTTCCTCCTCCTGTTCTTCCTTCACTTGCTTTCCTCCTCTGTTAGTTCTACCATATGGTCCTAAACCTTGACAGGGAAGATCCACTCCAGGTTGAAACAAGCCAAACGTATGAAATGCTGTTTCAGAAGTGGGGGGCGAGAATCATCTTTAGAACATTAGTAACCCTGGTTACAGTTTTGTGCTCCTAGAGAAAGCCATTTGCAAGGATCAATAAGGTGAACTACCCAGCACGTTCTGGGAAATGGAAAATTCAATCTCTCTATAAGAGTTTTTTCTGTAACTAAGTCTGTAATTTTTTGATTCAAAACAAAGCTGTTATAAAAATCATCTTGGGTCAAATCCAAGCCAAGCAGTTGATTTTCCAGTTGAACTTCTTTCAGTAGCCACTTGAGCTTCCCACAGTGTCTCATGGGAAGTGGACTGGAGTTTTCCCCTTTGCCCTAGCTTTCCCTGTTTGATATTCCTCCCAAATGTTCCAATAGCTTCCCTCCAGTTAAACCTCAAAAGTGACCTATGGAAATAAATACAGGAATGGTACCTGACAGGATAAATGGAGTAAGGAGGGCTCTTCCAGCTTACTGGAAGTGGTAAGAACAAAAGAATAATTATACTGCAGCAGAAAAAATGTTCATTTAGTATACATTTGTGTTTTTATAGTGGTCAGTAGATGTAAGAAGAAATAAGAAAATTAGAAATTAACTGTCTCTGACATATTGTCCCAGCCCCAAAATGTGCTGTTTCAGTGACTTCCTGAGCAAGACACTGCATCCAAAGCACTGTGTGTAATATCTGCTTCTTCAGAAATGAATATTTCAATCTGTTTTTAAAATCCATTTATAATTTCAGCCTTCAGAACTTTCTGCGGGAATGAGAACTTCAATTTAATTATGCATAGCGTGAAAAAAGGACTTCCTTGATTCATTTCAAAACTTTTATCCTAAATTGGCATTGGGTGTCATCCAGTCCTTTCATTGAGAACCAGAGAATAGTGATTCCCTAGCTACCATGCCGATCACGTCCCTCTCATTGTCTCTTTTATGTATCCTCTCCTCCTGTGGAAATGGTCCATAGCTTTGATCTCCCCGGTCCTCTCACATGTCCCTTGAACTACAATTCCCATAAGTCTCTTGAAGTAGTACAGGGAAAGTAAAACACCGCCAGATGAGTTTAAAACAAAATATTTCAACGTTTCCAAGTAATATCGCTGATTCCTTTCCTATGCATTCTGCATATTTTAGTTGGGTCCCAGAGAGGAATGAAAACAGTTACACAGATTTAATAATAATTTTTCTGGGAATAAGAATTGCAGTTTCAGTTTTATCAGAACTTTTCCTAAATGGAGGTGAGAAGTTTGTCCTTATACATATTTTTCAGATCCGTACTGACATCAAGATTAAAGTTCAATTTGCCACAACATTTAAATAATCCACATAAACTCTCTTAATTAAGACCCATACGTACTATTGAAATATTTTGTCATCAAATCTGGACGTCAAACTGACTGTAGGCAGATGTGAAACTGCCTTTTGAAGCTGAATGTAGCATAATGCAGGAAAAATAACAAGAAGTAAAATTGACTTGGTTTTAATATTCTTGTGTAATAGAGTAGGTCACCTTGATAAAAAAAGGTAAAGACCTGTAAGTCTAAACAAACTCAATTAATTTTAGTGGATTTGTACTCATTCAACAAAGAGACTAATCTGATGTTATGCCTTTAGTCCTTCTCTAAATGTCATGATGGAGACAGCTATTTTTTTGAAAATTCTCACTCTGCCAGACTACTACTTGACAGTTACGCACACTTGGTAGGGCAGAGAGATTTTGTTCTCCAAAAGCTGTAAAATCACAAGCCGAAAAGAAGTTGCTGGGGTCTGGTGTTGAGGCACCGGGGCTGTAAGTGTGTCTCAGATAGCATTACTAAGATAACAAAAACGCGTATGCTTATTTTCAAGCACCACTCCTGGAGAACAAGCCCAGCACGGCTGTCATCCCAACAGCCTGCTTGCCTGCTCCGGAGGTGGTTTTATATTCCAAGGCATCCCCCTCTCTCCACCAGTCATAGTCACTTGCCCCTTTTGCTCTGAAAATAAATCAATTTCATCTGCCGCAGTTCCATTTCTTTCTTCTCTCTGCCTCAGTCCCTCAGTCCCGCTCTCTCTTTGAAAGCTTCTTTCCACGGCACCATATGGCAGCTGAGAGCAGGGCAGAGCCGTGATCTAGTGCCGAACAAAAGAGGCTGCGGTGTCAAAAAGCCTCATGAATGCATGAGACACATTCGTATATAGAGAAATGCCTCCAGCTCTGTCAGGGAGGACTAAAGAGAAGGCTGATAGGCCTGACATCGCTTTCGAGTTGAGAAAGGCAGCAGCTCTCTCAGCAGCTCATCCCTTCCTCCCTCCCCCTCTTTGGTTTCACGCCAAAATCCCATTAGATCTGTTAATGACATGAGACACAAAGTCAGTATGTGGCAGAACAAGAAATTAAATCAGGCCACCTTCTTCACTCCCTATCACTGTTTTTGAGATAGATTCATACTACTAAAAGAAAAAAAAAAAAAAACAGGCTTTAATAGCACGACTAAGAATAAATAAACAAGTCCTATGACCCCAAAAGGGAATTGTGCACACTCCTGTACATTGCCCATGGCTGCAGGTTTGCAGCAGAACGGCAGGCTGAACACTCGCAGGGCAGCCCTGAAATACTGTTTCAAGTACAGTGTCCGGATTATTTTGCTTTCTCAATTTTCTCAAGCTGCTGTTGATACAAAAAAAGGACTTTGAGGCTGGAAAATTAACAAGACCTATTATCATATGTACATGTTTAGCTGTTACAGAAGAACTACACTTAATTTTTGAATATGAGAGAAATGCAAACTGGCACTTACAAAGCATGCATTCCTTTGCCCTCCTCTCCCTTCTCTGTCGCTTCCTCCTGTTCTGTCTCAGTGATGTTTGGCATGATTCAGTCCATAGAAAAGTCTACAAAATACATTCACAACCTTTATACACAATGTTAATAAGATGATAGTATACATCTAAAATACATTTATTACAAACTTTTTTCACTACTAGGGGAGAGGAAACCCCACCACTCTCATGCAGCAGAATGCAACAGCACATATTTTACAAATAACTTTGTTATTGAACTTAAACAGAGAAAATGGTGTTGCTTTATTTCAGTAAAATCAAGAGCTAGTTAAACCATCAAACTAGAACTGCATTCCTATTGCTGCCTCTTCCCCAGAAAGGCCTCAGAAATCACAAAACTCTGTGTCCCTGGGGTTATTTAAAGGAACCTGGGCAGGCTTCCAAATGCTGGTATATGCGACCTTTGCAAGTATTCAACAACAACAGCTCCCTACGAAATAAATCAATGAACATGTGTATAGTAACTCAGCAGTGGCAGGGAAGTTTCAAGATGAAATTGTATCAACACTGTTGAATTGTGTCCCTACAATCGGGTTAGAAGGTTTTACTAAAAGCATGGCATATATAATTCTATAAAATTTGCTTATAGGATCTCATGAGCCTTCCTTCTTGGAATGCACTTAATGTAAAGCTATTGAATAGGGTCATGTATGTATGTGTACAGTAAAGCCAGTATTTATAGGTTCATCATGAGTCACAGATGACTGAAGATAAGTTAGCTTCAAAGCTAAACTACAATTATCTTAGAAATGTGAAAGTTCCACTTGAAATTACTTTGACAGCATCTTTTTTTAAATGAACTCCGCCATACACTGAAAAAAACCCTACTGTAAACACAGCTTGGGAATGCCTCTGCAATGGGGAGGTAAACTAATGTTCGCGATATGTGATAGACTTAATCAAATCAGCGTAGTCGGGGTATCTTAAATTGTAACAGGCAGACTTTATGCTCTCATCGGTGAGTGTGACTTGTGCCGGGTCCCTGCTCGGAGGGAGGGAAGCCCGGGAAGGCGAGGAACAAAGCTGCCATTCAGGATCGCCCATTCAGCACGGCCACATCTGTTTACACGGCCTGTGCCCACCTCTGAAAAGGGTGGTCCTCCCACCTCCATTTTATCTTGCATGGGCTTGAATGGCAAGTGGTCCCAAAGCCTTTTCTGCTGGAAATCGGCAGTTTGGAATTTATTTTATGAGACCTGAGCTGAAAGACAGACTAACAATAATGTTTGCATGTTTCTATAGTCTGGTTTGGATTTTATTGTAATCTGAGAAGAACTGTAAAATTGCCCCAAACTACTCAGTTTCAAAATAGGTCTAATACATAGGACATTGACACTGAACTCATGAGGTTGAATTTTGCACTTAGCCTTTCAGCTGTATATGGTTCTACGGACTTTTTCCTGTAAAAAAAACTTGAAATAGTGGCTGAAATAGTTTTCAAACAACACTGACAGCACACAGAGAAGAACCAGAAAGTCTATTTTACCAAAAAGCATTTTTGCCTTATATACAATCATGTGAAGAGTCCATAGCTTTACGTTTTGCACTTTGCTAAATAGTTTACACAGAAATAGTGTGAGTGCTATAAATTTCGATGTGCTTAGATACCAGTTCTGCAACTTTCAGACTGAGAGGGATCTAGATAGATTGGAGCATTGGACAGTGATTAATGGGATGAAATTTAACAAGTCCAGATGTCAGATTCTACATCTAGGACAGAGTGATGCTGGGCACAAGTGTAAACTGGGAGAGGAGTGGCTGGAGAGCAGCCCTGCATTCCTCGCAGCCTTGCTGCAATGACATCCTTGAGGGTAACTACCCCTCTGTTTAAGTCCCAAGAAGCTTTGCCAGTGACTTCGGTGGGACCAATATATTATCTTGAAAGGTCAAGATTTACAAAAGAAACTTTCACATAACATTAAGAGCTTGCCTGAACACATAAGAAAATAAATATTTTAGCACCTGAAGTATAAATCATGCGCTGTACTGTAGCTGTCTGATTTAGAAAGCAAATAACTGAGCAAAAGGAGGAAAGTAGAGTTTTGTCAAAGCCATAGCATAAAAACAGGTCATTAAACTCAACTAGGTTTTTTTTCTTCCTCTGCATTTATCTTGCAGGGAGGCTAAAATGTTGCTTCTACTGAAGAAAAGAGAGAGTAATTTAAGTCTATAGCTAAAAGTTAGCAGAGTGTGACCAGCTGAAAACCCAAGCTGCACATACATTTTTTTGAATTAAAGAAGCACCACACAAGAACAAGTGGTACAGTATCACGAGTTACACTTTACACAAGCTTCAGTAGCTTGTTGCCTTACCTTTTTTGCCCTCTGCCCTATTATTTTTGTACTATAATCAGTATTGGTACTTTAAACGTGGAACACAATCAATGGTTTTGGTTGATTTTCATGCTGTTGAAACATAGCCGAGAGCCCTAGTGACAAAGTTTGAAGTCCTTTATTAACCTACTAAGCAAGCACTGCAAATATAGGGAAAAAGATAACTCCTCAGCACCTTTAACCCCATGTTTCCTCATAAGGTGACTTAAGAAGTTGCCTTAAGTAGTGTGTTTACTAAGATTTCCTAAAGGATTTTCACTTACTAAGTCATGATCATGCTTTTGTGGTATGTGCATGTATTGCACCAAGAAAATACTATGACCAGAAGCAAATTTCAGGAAAACATCTCTGACAGAACATTCTGTGTACTGAAAATTAAGAATCAGATCCCTCTGCAAGTTCAGAACTCTATTTCACCTCTAACCCTTTCCTCCTACTTGCAGTGAACAAATGTGAGATTTGTAACTGTTTTTAAGCCACACTGCTTTCATTTCAGGAAGGTATTTCGTTTCTAAGTTTACAGAATGAACATAAACAGGATGATGTCTTTTAAAGGAGCCTGAAAATAAAATGAAACTTTTCAAAGGAAAGATTTCAGTTTAACCCAAATGAATGTTTTTCTTTTCATCAACAAAAAAATATTCACGCAACTCCAGCATATAATTCTTCTCACAGAGATAATGGTACCAGATAGTGACAACTTTTACCCTGCTGCCTGTTGTAGATAAAGACCCTTTAAGCTGTGTCCGTCTGGGTGCTTATGTTACTTACTTGAACATTTGAACCTGTTGCTTGAAGGGGAGGGGACAGAGGAGGAAGGTGAAAAGACTATATAGCATTGCTAATCCCTTGAGCCATCTGGTGACTTGAGGCCATGCTTTAGATTATGCTTATATTGAAAACCTATTCCTTTCATTCAGTTCCCTTCCCAGTGCCAATTTATCATTGGCTTTTTTGCTGTGTTAGGATTTCTTGCAGTTAATCACAGTGAGAATCAATTGTCTTTTCATGCCACAGTAAATATTCACACTGGAAAGGATTATTTTTTACTCATTTCTTCCCCCTCTCTACTACTTGCAGTAATTTGTAAAAGCTGTTGATACATTTTCACCAAGCTGTGCTGAAAACAAGGATAGCTTTGTCTTTAGCAAAAACGAAAACTACTAATTCCAGCAGCATTTCTACGTAATCTGCAAGAGTTTTGCCAGATGACAGAAATACTGCAGTATCCACGCTAGGCAGGGTTCAAAAGAACTGTACCTTGATACCACCTTATAATCCAGCTATCAGGTAATTGAACATGTAAACGCTACGTCTAAGAACCAATCCATATCCCACTTGTGTGCCACAAGCCTCTCAAACCTGCTAAATTTACATCCATACCAATACAGCATATTGCACATTAAGCCTGTCCAAAAGGCTGATGATTTCCTATGAGCCTACATGAATTTTTGATTTATTGACACATGCAGTTCTATATGAAGCCAAATCAATCGTGTCTCTGCCATGAAGCAGCAGCGAGCCTTCACAGCTACTTGACTTCATTAGCTTTCCTACACACTTGATAAAATTACTCTTCGGGACTTTGCAGTTAACTTTCAATAATGTGCAGTCTTTCCCACTATTTTTCATTCCACGCATAAGATTATTTTTTATATTGTGTTCCCTGAGGTAGCTACAAAGCAATTTTGTCAGAAATGTGCTGGTTCTGTGCACTCTAAGTGAAATCGTGTTCTGCTGCATGCTCCCTCCATATATTAATTAATTCTTTGCAGTCTTCTTCTGGCTAGATGGCAGATTTGATTTGTGAACCTTGCTTTCTCAGATAACCTTCTTTTAAAAAAGAACCTGTCCTTTTCACTGTTAGATCTATTTTTGAATTGCAAAATGTGATGAGAAAATTGTAAAGTACAGCAAAGGTAGGGGAAAAGCACATCAAAACATCTGAGAAATTAGCAGGCTCTGAAACACCTCTGGAAGTTGTGAGTCTGAGTCATTCTTTAAAAGCAAGCCAAGGAAAGTCAATAGCCATTTGGGAAGGATACTTGAGTTTTAGCCATTTGTTGGGGGTTAGCCCTGGCAGGCAGCTCAGCCCCACAGTCTCACTGCCCCTCCAGCAAGATGGGAGGAGAATGGGAAGGGCAAAAGGGAAAACACTCATGATTCTGTTGGTTTTGCTTACCCCAAAGGTAAAGCAAAAGCTATATGTGTAAGCAAAGGAAAATGAGGAGTTCATTCCCTACTTCCCATCATCAGGCAGGCGTTTAGCCATTTTCATCACATATAATGGTGACTTGGGAAGACATAACTCCAAACATCTCCTCTTCCTCTTTCCTTCCCTCAGCTTCGATTGCTGAGCAACAACATCATATGGTATGGGATATCCCTTTGGTCGGTGGGGGTCAACTGTCCCAGCTGTGTCCCCTCCCAGCTCCTTGTGCACCCCCAGCCCACTCGCTGGTGGGGCGGTGTGAGGAGCAGAAAAGGCCTTAACACCATGCAAGCTGTTCAACAACAGCTACGACATCAGTATGTTATCAAAACAGTTTTAGTCACAAATCCAACACACAGCATTATAAGAGCTGCTATGAAGAAACTCAACTGTATCCCAGTCAAAACCAGTGCACCAATGTTTCCATTTGTGATCCCTGAAGTTCATTCACATACAGCTGGGTTAGAAAGGTGGAGCTGCACAGCTCTGCCCATCACGTGCATGTCATGGAGACACTCCAGACTAAAGTTCTGGCCCAATCTTTCAGGGGATGAAAGAATTCCATCTGTCATATTGAATTGACAGTCAATCAGCATATCAAATTTCATCTCATGAGACACAAAGGTTCACCATTCTAGCATGAAAGGAAAAACAAAGGATCAGTGATACAATCGAAAACTAAAACAAACACACAAATTGTTACTGACCAAGAAAAACCAACTGCCTGGCTTACAACAGTCCATTGCAAGATATTAGTTGGAAGGAACAGCCTGAAATAAACTCAGTTTGTGCTTGTTACTATTTATTCCTGGAAAAAAAAAAACAACCCTGCAAACCAGCAAGTATCATTAAATAGTTTGTACTGCAGTAGCACCAAGAGGTACTAACGAAGGTAGCACTTTGTTGTGGCAAAGGCTATAGGAGCATGTGGTTAGACACAGATGAATCAACAAAGCTTTTGGGCTCTGAGATAATAATTGGCCTCAATAATCCTGAATTTTAACTTAGGATTCAATATTATTATGTCTGTCCTGCATCCAAACAAGGCCCATTCAACCAGGGTCCTCTTGTACATCCAGCTGTGGCGTTTATTAAGATTTGTTCCAGTTTCTACTCTAATAAGTACAAAAACAAATTCCCACTGAACTGGGGTGAAGCAACAAGAGTGAGCTGAAGAACAAGGTGGCCAGTGGAAATAATAATGAATTAATTGTATTTCTACTATGTATCTGGAATAGCTATGCTGTGTTGAAGATTGCCTTTTACATCATAAAATGTAAAACCCTGTGATCATCTCTATTGTCAACAGTAAAAGTGAAATGAACTTCTAAAAAACAGGTGGAGGAGGATAAGAAATATATTTCCACCATAAGTATTTCCAGAATCCAGCACCAAAATAGTACTGAACAATTAAAAGATTAAGATTATTGGTTAACAAAGAGTGCAAGAAATAAAAAAATGCTTGTTTTATAAGGCATAGATGAGCCACTAATTGACAGGAGCTGAAAAAAACCTTCTCTTGTCGGCTGGTTATTTGGCTGTAGATTCTGCTGCTCCGTCCTCTGAAGCATCTGGTACTGGCCATTACCAGAGATCAAATACAGGACCAGATGGTCTGTTGGTTTCACTCATTACAATGGTATGACCGCTGAAATGTAAAAGCTCTTCACAGAACCAGAAGGAGAGCATTTGCCTCTGAATGCCTGATCTCTTTAAAAAAAAAAAAAAAAAAAA
>WKFP01014201.1:283348-332758 GCA_011057875.1 Pterocles orientalis | reverse complement strand
TACTTTTTAAAAAAAAAAAAAAAAAAAAAAAAGACTCGTCATACCTCTGTGAATCCAAGAGAACAGCAACTCAATTTATCTCAGTGACACTTTGGTGCAGAAGAAGTCTAATTACTTGGGAACTTTTCTCACTGAGGAGGATCTGGCCCTAGCAAAACCTTTGTGGATTCAGGTTTATATTATCACAAAATACTATGCTGAAGATGCTTTGGGAAGCTAAAGCTGAAGCAGGAACTAGGTGGTGCAGCCTGACAGGACAGTTTTGAATCAGCTCCTTAGGATGGTGCTGGATTCCTGTGTCCTAAGTCAGGGTGCTGAGATTTAAAAGCACTGCATATCATCCTGTGGGTTTGCTTTGTACTAGAGCTACAGGACTAGTAGAGCTGAGATAGGTGAAGAAGTCATACTCAAGTGGGGGAAAGAACTGGCATCTTAGACAAAGGGAGCATGGGGAGCCTCAAACAATGCTGAATATGTGGTACTGTGTCCTCCTGGCTGGCTTCCAGAGTCTTTCTGATCTTCCAGGGGACTCATCATTTTAAATCTTCTCCCTAAAACTGTAGTCACAATAAAAAAGATGGACTTGACAGAACAGTCTCATATTTAGGCTTGCTTGGTGATAATCAGCCTCCAGAACAGGATTTCCCCCTCTCTTCTTCTGATGCCTCTGTACAGGTGGTTCTGAAGGAGCCTGGTACTGAACACACCACTCACTTCAGCAGCAGTGGCCTACGCCCACTCTGGCTTCTGCATATAAGTGTTTGAACATGTTTCTTTTCTGAGGCTTCTACTTTTCATCCCTTTTCATCCTCCAGGTAAGATCTATATATGTTTTCATTTCTGTATTCTAAATTCAAATAACAAAATTTTTAAGTGACCCAAAGTGGAGATTAGTTGAGGACCATTCCTAGTTATTATGAAGCCAAAGAATATGTATCTGGAAAGATGCTTAGGGCAGAAAAACAAATGTAGGCTTTTCTTCCTTGGCTTGAGGAACAGGATGTGCGTTTTCCTTACCATCACAGTGATTTATAAAAGGGAGCTGTTGTCCACTGATAGAAACCTTCAGTATGCCCAACCTGCACAACAACTGCCTTGCCTCTTTAATTATTCTCCAGAGAGACAAGATGTCACCCTTGTCTTCCCTTCTTCCCCCCTTACTACTTTCCTTACTAGTTCCAAACCCTTTGAGACCATTTTCTGTGCAGGAACAAAACCTGAAAGCTACTGGATTGACTTATAACTTAACTTGCTCTGTGAGCTCCACAGATGACATCTTGTCTGCCTTGAGTCTCATAGAAAGAGCTACATGCTAAAAATAAATATCGAAAAACACCGATTCTCAACAAAAGAAAAACAAACTACAAAATCACACCCTCTCAACATATAAGCAAAGGGAGATACACTATTGCATTTGACATTAACACTGATACTTCTAAATTCAAAATAATCAATACTATGTAGAAAATACAAAGGCTTCAGCAGATGCTTTGTTTTTTAAAGATCCCTGTTGAAAAGAAGCTTTTCTGAACAGCAAGAACATTATTTAAAAGGGAAGCAATGAAAACAGAGCTGAGAGGCTTGCCAGCCCTCTTGGAAAGTTGTAGCGATCGCATGGCAGGGCTGGGGCCATCTGCATCATGATGCATCCCATTTCTCAAGGCAACAGAGGGTGTATATTCATATGAGGACACTGGAGATTCACGCTCAAATCCTGTTACTCCATAATAGGAATTTAGGTGCTTAGTTTTCCGTGGGACCCAAGAAAAGCCTTAATAGAAAACACAACAAAGTAGATTTGTTCTGAGGACTTTCTATGGCTTCCCCTTCCCTCGTTTGTGAATTTACTAAATGGATCACATTTCCAGTGTGTGATTTTCAGATGTAACTAGGACTGACTTGTGGAGCTAAAGGCAGAGGAAAGTGATAGAAGCAGTGAAATACAAAATAATACATCTTAAAAATAGCTGGTACTCAGGATGGTAATGTTATCAAACTACTTCATACTGAATTCTTTCTCACTGCATCATGTTTCATTTTCAGAAGAGATGCAAAGAGGAGAGACTGAATTTAAGAAAAGGTCACAGAGGAAAAAATATTTAGAAAATCCTTACTAAATTATATATTTATTACCATGGCTTCTCCAATACACAAAGGGTAGTATAATAACTTGCATATTGGTGGTAAGGCAGAAGGTTATTTTGGAAACCTATGGCCAGATATGTGTTTTCTAATACATGAAAAATAAATCCCAAGAACTGTAGCTGGGCATGGAAAGGAATTCAGATGTATTGTCATATTCTTTAGATGGAAAATTGAACTAGCACAAAGAAAGAAAAGGGAAAATGGATAACACCTCCTTTTTCCAGGTAGCATTGAAAAGCACACAAGTATGTTTTTCTCCATCACGTTTCTCCATTTGGGGCTGAGTGCCAATCTATTAGCAAATAGTCTGAGTGGCGATCTATTTAGTCTGTTTACATGATCTTGGCTTTTGCATTATATAAATAATGGGGAAACTGCATGAATTTCTGCACTTCACGTTCCATATCAGCTCCCAAGGCTCCTTCTTCAGTAACTTAGAAAAACTAACAAAAAACATATGAGAATACTTGGTACCTTCCCAGTTACCCTGAGACAGTATTTAAGAAAGAAAATGAGCTGTGGAGGTGACTCTTTCACCTCCTCAAATTAAGGAAGTTTTCTTTTCCACCCACATAACAACAAAAGGGAGTATCCATCCCAGAGTCACTGGTTTGCTCTACAGAAAACCCACAGTGTAAAAATATCTGAAAAATAACATTCCTGACATGAGAGTTCAAAGACCAAAAGGTGTTTATAGTCTTAACAAGATTTGTTTATTTTCACTGAGAAAATTAGTTTCTTTGTATATATTATACCATTTGCCCCATTCTTCTAAGTATTGCTTTCCGGTGAGGTCGTAATTTAGTTAATTAGAGATGATAAAAAACCACCGGTTATCCACTCATAATCTTTGTGTATTCCTGCTAACCTGTTCTTTGACTGGATATAGAGCTCTTCTGTTTGTGCCACTAGCAGGAAAGACAGTCAAAGATGGCTCACAGAACAACCTCAGAAAATATTTTCACTGACAAATTGATCTATCAGTGCTCACTGGATTAAATAACAAAATAAAAAAAGAGAAATCCCTACCCTTAACCAATCCCTCTCTGGCAGTCGGGGTGATAATTTTCTCCATAAGCCTTCTGATAAATGATCTTTTTGATTTACCAGAGTCCCCAAACTCTAATCCAAAACGACCACTAACACCTTCCTCTACTCCCAGCGATGCACTTTTTGGTATGTTCTCGTACCCCCAGGGTGGTGGGGACACCTCTGTCAGGGAACTAGAGTGGAACCTCTTCACAGGTGGGCTGGGGTCCCTTGTTTGTCACGTAACCAGGAGGCAGACACCAGCCACAGCAGCGACCAGATGGCTGCACAGCCCTCTGCAGCACCCCTGGCACCAGTTCCCACACCTGGGCACAGGGGAACCCAAAAGAGACAGCTTTCAAGCCAATGAAAAAAAGGTTCAAAACCACCCAAGTGACAATAGGCATTTCCAAAAATTCAGACCACGCCAGACCAGCAGACCCAGTTGTATCTGGTCCATGTAGAAAGCATACGTTTTAAAAATGGGGTACCAGAGCCACACGCACCGTTAAAGTTATTTGTAATCGGGTCTGAGTGTGTGAAGCCTCATGTGTAGAAAATGTATGTTTAAGGTGCCCAGTTTTCCACGTGACCTCACACAACTATAAAAAGAGAGCAGCTGTCTAAAGAAATCCTGGGATCCTTCACTTGGCTTCCCTTCCGCCTGTCTGTACACTTCTGGAAAATGCCATGTTACTTGGACTGTGCCTTTCAAAGGCGGTCAGTCAGATCATCTTGTGAAATCCTGGGTGGTAAGAAAACGAGGAGAGGAAGTGAACTGAAGCTAAAAAAAATATAGCTGCTCCTATATCATCCAACTGCTCTGTGCAGAGTTCTCCCAGTCAGTCAGGGTAATGCATTCGGAAGGAAGGAGGGAGTCATACATCAAGTTCCTTTAAAAAAGACTTGTTTTAATTATTAAAGCCGTGCTATCATACAGAATGTCTATAGGGAATCGTTTAATTTTATGCTTTTTCTTTGGTGATTGGGGACTACATTATAAAATATAAATGTGTTCTTTTATTTTTGGAGAATGCCTTCTGAAGGACCCTCACATTTCACATCTATTTCATTCTGTCCTCTTTTCTCTCTGTTTTTGTCCATGGCAGTAGGGCTTTGGGGGAGAAGAAATATTATTTTAATTTTTTAGTGAGGCTTTTTTGGTATCCGTTTCCTCAGAACTATGCCAAACGTGTTATTAGAAGGAATATCTCCTATTTGAATTCTCACAGGAGGATTCATAAGTAAGAAGCAAAAATTCTAATACCTGCCCTAATTCTGGGGGGTACAACAACCAGAGATTTATAAAACCGCATGTAATTTCCAGTTAAACTTTCTAATGGGATATGTCTGCAAGTGGCAATATTTTCTAGGCAACCTTTCAGAACCAGGAAATTTATAAGCGATTACGTAAGAAATCAGCATTCCTACCTTCCTCATTTTATAGCAATTTTAAAATCGAGCTTATACAGTAGAAGCAATACACTGATTTTGTAGGTTTCTCCCCCTAAAACAGTGTTTCATTATTCATCCATCTACAGTGATTCTTCCAGATTTGGGCAAAAGCTTGTACGCTGAGATCATAAAGTTACTAATACCCTGACATCACTTCGGAACTGAAGCTCTCTTTTCAAAAGGGATCTGTGACATGCCTGGACAACAGCATAAACTGGGATAATTGACACTGGGGCCCGAGCATCTGGGTTAGCTTAGCAACAGATGTTCACAGTCACTTTTCTAAAGCCATCCTCATGCTTCTGCACTCTGGTGTTGCACTCCTGAGGGTATGTCACTAAATTTCCGAGGACATCTCCTGCATGTTGCAAAGCTCAGCTGCTCTCTGGTTAGTCCCCAAGCTATCCTTTGGGGGACGTGGCAGGGAAAGGAGGATTTGCAGCAAGTGGCTGGAGGGTTATTAATACTTGCTATTTTAACGTGTCTCGGTACTACAATGTGAGAAAACACAAACAGGAGCAGAATTAAGGCAAACAAGTCAGACCAGACAACATTATTATTTGTTGCTGACATGTACCTTGGTTTATGAGAGGGAGGGGGTGAAGAAAGACCAAAAAGAGAAATCTGCAAATACTGTAGTGAATGTGTATCCCAAAGGATTTCTATCTTATTGAAATCAAAGCATTTGGCTGCCTAATCCTCTGAGACAATGTCAGCAATTACACTAAATTTCTCTAAAATGTAGAGGGGGTACAAGCACTATTGCTTCATTTACAAAAATACAGCTGACAGGACAAACAATGCTAAAAATGAGGAGCTAGAGCTAATCACCTCTGGATTTTTGGTTCAGATCAGAAGTGGGGAAAGATGCGTGTTTCCTTCTTACCCATCTTTTTATCGATGTATATTTTCTTGTAGTAATTTCATAGCATCTCAATCCTGACAATCCCAGAGATATACCAAGGACAAGGAACTGAATCTGCTCACATTGTAAAATTTCACGTCTACTGACAGCTGGTTTCCTCCTCAGTCTCCACGTTATCACTATTCAGGGGATCATCAACACGCTCATACAGTCAAAATGCAACTTCTGTAGTGTGTCAGTCATGAAACGACCTCAAAGAGAAGCCACAATTAAAAAACTAGAAATGCTTCAAAGACAGTGACCTTAAACGATAGTGACACGCAAAAGAATAAGGTGCTAATCTATTACGGTTACTGGCAAGGAAAATCATACCATAGCTTATGGATGACGATGCAGAAATTTCTGGTTTATAAAAACTGGATTTTTCGTGAAAGTCCCCAACCATCAGGCCCAGCTATGCAGGCATGTCAGCTTACAAATGAACACAGCTGCCACTGATTATGAAAGCATCCAGCTAGCCATGCCTCTATATGTGCTTGAAGTTGTGGGCAGAGCCTGTAAGACACTATATGCTACCAAAAGCAATCAAGATAATTAAACAAAAAAAAAAAGGAAGCTCAAAAAAGGATGCAATTAAGGCACCATATTCTCATTCAAAGGGATTTAGTCATAACGTGACACACAGGTCCTCTACGCGACAGGACAGATACGATTTGACAGTGCAGTGTTTAGAGGAAAAATAAAATATGCAGCCACACACAAGTTACTTGCTCGACTGCACATTTCTGTGTGCGCAGCAAGGACAAGGAGAACCCCCTTGGGTGACTGTATAATGTAACTTTGCAAGTCCGTAGCTAGATTCATTACTTTGCACAGTATTCAGCAAAAAAGAAATAGCCTCTGTCAGCACTGGAGACAGTGTGATTTCATAACAAACTTACTTCAGAACAATGTGTTTGCTGTGAGACTTTTGAGCCTACTAACTCAGCTGTGCCTGGAATAATGTCTCTGCAGCTGAACATGGCACAAAGGCCAAAGGCTCAGGAAAGCCAGACCTAAGGATTCAGGCTGTTTTGGAGATGCTTGTAGGAGAAAACTGGATATAGACCACTTGTGACATTTCTTAATCACGGGGGGAAACTGTTATCCTCAGCAACTAGGTAACTATTTCCCCAAGCCGGAAAAAATGGTATAGAAAATCTCCAGGTTCTCTGGGAATCAATGCCGGATTTAGCACTGAATGAAATTTTTGAAAGTTTTGTGTTCAAAACCCTTTAGAAAAGGTCCCACATTTGTGTTACTCCATGTGGAAGGAAAAAGGAGAGCATCTGCTTGTGATGCTAATCAATAATGTTAATAATCAAAACTATTCAAGGTGGTCTATCTAAAAGTGAGTTGTAGAAGAGTCTCATGATTTTAAGCACTTAGATAATAAAAAAACAAAAAAACAAACACCACTCCCCTAAGCCCCCCAAAACACATAACAGCTCATAAACATGTCAACTATGCAGTTTGCCTGATGAGTTACCTTCTGGACAGGTATGCCAGAGAAGGGAGAACCACCTCCCATGCTCTGTCTTTGTAGCTTCTGAAAGCACGCAATACTGGCTGTTGTCAGCAGCACAAGACTGGTGCAGGATAGATCAAGGGGAAAAAAAAAAGTGCATCATACAATGTGTTCTTTAGAGAAAGTGTTAAGCTTCCTTATAAGTTTTTCCATCCTTCTATAAGATGCAGTTTACAGTGGAGCCTGACTTCAGAAGGGACTGTCAAAATCCAAGTCCTTATCTCTTCCAAATGGACACAACATCACATGGCAGTTGTCTTACTGTCATATTTGGTCCTTCACCACGGTTTGAATCATCTCATGTTGTGGTACTCAGCTGTCATCACTCCACTTAACTATGCCTGCCTTTAAGTGCCACTGTTCCAGACTATATGTTACACTGCTGCAGCACTTTGAGGTCCTGTAGAATATCCAGCGTGACATAAGAAAACATTTAATAAGTGCATTTAAAAATGAACTTAGTTATGCTAAAGATGATGACTTCAGATTCTGCTACTCAGCCCACTCTATTCAACTGTGTAGGAAGTACTAGCTGTTTAAAATTTTTTCTGTATTGCTATGGCAACCCTCATTCTCCAGCAGCCCCTTACAACAGTGCACAGAAATGCATTCGCTTTTCAGGCAAGCTGCATACCGCTCTTGAGAGCTGTGGCTCTGTTCCTCAATGAAATGCACACCTAACTCCCATTACACTTCATTTGACTCGTGAGTACATACCAGTTTACTCTGCAAAATTTATTTAGCTCATTACCTGACCTATTGTGAAAGTCCAAATCTCCCAGACACATAATGCTTGAATCACTTGGGTTAAGTGCAGTTATGGACTGAGAAATGACTCTGGTAAGCACGGCACTATGTGGCTTTATGTAGGCAATTGAATGGCTCACACATCTGATTTTACTCAGTATCATTGAAAATAATTTCCTCCTGCATCACAACCTTGAGGCAAGGGGCAGGGAGAAGAAGGGAGAGGAGAAACATCACACATGCGCTGCTTTCAGTACTCATGTAAGGAGTACTGGAAGAGGGAAGCGGAGAGGATGCACCACCACGACAGCCCTGTCTTGCCACACTGACGGGCAGCAGAACAGTCTGCACCCTTGACATATTTGGATATTTGCTGGGTGTGAATCCTTGTGCAGAAGTAAGGTACTTAATATACTGCAAGTGGCTTCTTACAAGTTAGCAGGTGGTTTTGCTAACTGCCAGGTCTGCACCCCATTTGGGATCTGCAGTAAGCTGACTTCTTGATGGCTGATGGTAAAGAATAAGCCCAAATGTTTCTGCAAACCAAAATATGCTTCTCAGCTAAACCTGTGCCATTGCATCAAGTGCTATGCAATAAACAGACAACGATAAAACTCCTGTCTACATTCTTGAGGATCTATTTTCCTAAAGAGCATCGTTCTTCATCATTTCAGATATACGGAAAAGAGGTTGTGAAGACTGTTCTCCAAAGCAATTCCTATATTAATGAGGAAGAATTTGCAAAAGGAAGAATCTAATCTTTCTTACAAAGGAGCAACAATAAATGTTATTTGCCAGTCACAGAAGAATGAAACTATTCCCCTACCATAACTGTAATAATCCCTCTGAGGTAAAGACACAAGAATGGTTACTACTCTGTGGAGGAAAGGAATATCCATTTATCCACTGACGCAACCTCTTTCTTAGGGACATCATATATTCAAAGTGGTGTTATCTTCCCCACACTGAAGGGTTCCCTAAGAATGTTTCTTTTAATACTCATAACCAAAACCAATGATTACTGTAGGTTCTTTTTCCTTTAGCTCAAAGGGGAATGGCATGTTCAGCCCATCATAGGGTTAGCTATTACAGCTTCCTCTCTCCCAGCTGGAAATGTTTCAGGAGTTGTTTGAACTCAGTTGAAACTTAGAACAAGAAAGCAGGAGCTAAAAAGCACTGCAAAAAGATGGTGTTTGCCTATGACATTGGGAAACTGTCATCAATGAGGGTAAGCAGATGTGAGAATGTATTGATCAATTCATTCGCAGATATTGCGGAGTTAGTTAAAAATAAAAATCTTGATTTACATGGAACAAGCTGCTTAAACAGACATCATCAAGATAGTTCTCAGAGATCAATAAAGTTAAATAGCTTTCCCCAGACCATATTTTGATGCACACGAAAAACTGTTGCATCCAGGGGTCTTACTTGCCCTGGTCCTCTTTCCAAGCAGAGTTGGCTGTATAGTTCATTTCATTTTCCTCTTTGTTGTTTTGTTCACAGTTGTTTGAAAATGATCTAGCTTCAATAATGGAAACATTTCAAGAAAAAAAGTGTTTTTTCTTTCAAACATTTTAATTATTGGCTATTCTAGGACTTAAAAAAATGCTCACAAACATGCTTTGGAAAGGATTAGCTATTGCAACAACTACTTCAACTAAAAAAATTGCTTAAAAAAATAGTGCCTCAGGACTACTATTTCAATAAATGACAGACGTCCCTTCGCACCTTGCTAAATACAAGCATATTTGAAAATTTGCCTTGTTCTTTCTTAATGCTTTAAAATTTCAGCGGCTGCGGTTCAGCACCCAGGAGATCACCGCCAGCCATGTTCCCCAAACCACACTGTCTTCATCTTCTCTCTCCGAGGTGGAGATACAAAAAATACCCGTTATCTCAGCTGATAATGCGCCTCGGGCAAGCCTCTTGCTGGTAACCACAGTGCAACCAAGGACTGAGCAGGAACTCGCCTGTGCCACAGAGAGAGAGCTTGTAAACTTCTTGTCTCAGTAGCCCGAGGGCACTGTGGCAAGCATCCTGCAAGGGGCCCAGCTCTCACTTGAAGACGTCGTGTCCTGCAAGAGCCATGCCAGCAAATGCAAATCAATAGTAACAGAAACACCAGTATGGAGGAAGCATGAGGAAGGTTTAGCACCACCCTTACACAGCACCGATCTGCCTTTCCAGGGACCCGGATTTTCCCTTCTAGCGATCACGTAACTAACACCTTTCCAACATATGGCTGTAAATACCCGCCACATTCTCACCTGCATCTCATCAGCACTAGTCACATCTTCCAGCGTCCTGCCCACAGGCTGATGGGGTTTGATCAAAGCACGTCGTTAGAAATTATTATGCAAATTTGCTCATCAGCATATGTGCCTTGAATGACACTGAAAATTACACCAAGCGTGGCAGCCAAGCCACCTTGAACCCTGGCTAATGATGTGGAACTCTGTTCACATTTCTCAAGTGAATGCACCCATTTTGAGTTTGTAAAGCTAAAATGGGACAAGAAGTTGGCACCGGGCTTAAAGGCGGAGGTTACAAATTGCATCAGTCACAGGAAGCACTGAGGGACAGACTGCCTTCCACTCCGAGCAAGGGATCTGATTCCCATTACCAACAAGATGCATTTACTTCTTTTTGAACAGCAAAGTTTCCCCATCCCCTTGCTGGAGTGATGTAAGGAGTTTTGCTGCTCAGAATTAATGGAGATACAAGAGCAGACAGGCAGACTCGAGATAGGAAATAGCACGTAGCACCCACTCTCCAGTTTCCTCTGTACAGCTCTACTAACTGTGGGTTTTGGCACACATACTGGAAAAAAATATTTTCCATTAATAGTCTGGTCTAGTGTATTAGACCAGTACGCTGCCTTCCAAGAACTGTGAGATCCAAAACATGTTTAATTTAGTCTACATAGGGTCCCTATAATCCACAGTACCTCCTGGATATTTGTATACACATGTCATTTTATAGAGACAGGTACAGACATATGGTTTGCATTTCCCTTTAGCTAATTATTTTTTCAGAGATTCGGCACTAGAACTGATCAGAAAAACATTGACGGAATCATGTTCTGTGGAAATGCAAGTGTCTTCAAATGGAAAAAAAAAAGTAAATTAAATTCATCACCAGAAAAATTTGCATCAAACCCCTCTTTCTGATCCAGTAGGGAATCAGACACTTTATAACGTGACCTGCATTTCCAAAGGAAACAGCTTGTGTATCAAATACTCGCGAGTGGTGAAATTGTGAACAAGCAAGAAGCTGCGAATTATTCACAGAAGTTATTCAGCAAGCAAGTGTGAATGAAGACATTGCCCAGCCCTGTGATGTGATTGCCAAAAGAGAGGAGAAAGGCCTTACTAATTATTATCCCAGCCTATGAATTTGGACTAAAGGAATGCACTGAGATTGGTACGCATCTCTCTCTCTTTTTGTTAGCTGCATATTGCCATAAGATGTATTTCCCTCTTTAGAGCTTTAGCCAGGTCTCACAGCACGCTTTTAGACTGCACATGAAACACAGCATGAAATAATCTGTCACCTTTCTTTAACAGGCCATTATTTGCAGTCTTCTGGGCCAGCTTTGAATTGGATCTGCCACTCTTGGCAAACTGAAATGTTAATATCCCTTTGATATTCAGCTGTGTTTTTGCCAAGCTGGATGAAATAACTTATGCTGGAAGCCCTGATAACAACTGTCTGCTGAGTATTGGGATGTCCACATAGACAGGAAAAAAGCTATGGCTGAAGACATTTCAGCTCATCATGTCTAAATGGGAAAAATGTAAAATGAAATATTGTGCAGCTTTGTAATTTAGCTGACAAAAAAGCACAGCAGCTCTTTAAACAGATGGGAAGAAAGAAGTCTTAGGATGCTGAAATACAGCAAAAAACCTGAGCTGAAAAGTGACAATACATTTTATAATAAAAAAGTAAAGTGGGAATGGTAAGCCTAGTCACTTCCTCACAAAAAGCAAGCCCATCTACAAGGGACTTTGCATTTATAATAACACAAGCTCTCAAGACTGATATCTAAAAAAGGGTCTCTTTAGTCCAGTTGTGTATGGCTAGAAGATGCCAAATACAGGATCCCACAATCAACATCCAAATTGTCTTTAACATACACGCACCAGTTTTAAAATTTCAACTATTCTTTCTGCCTCAGTTGAAATACTTTTAAATAAAAAGGCATTATCCTTCCTTTACTTCTTGGCGGTACTGAAAACTTCTAAGGCATGGAGATTTGCAATTCAGGTTAGATGGTGGATTTAAAGCACAGCAGCTGTGTGGTTCACAATAAGGCCAAAGCATTGAGTAAACTTAACTCTTAAGTTACGAATCTTCAGAGCAAAGGCATCACACAAATCACACCTATTTCTGTATTCTCAGCTGAGCCTCAGCCATTGGTCCTGAAGGGTGGAGTAACATTCTTCAAAGTAGTAGCAGAACGGCTTGAAATATCTGATTTATTACTTATTGTTTGGATTAACTGGGCTGTAGTAAGGCATTAGCATGAAGTGGCTTGGAAGCTTGCAGGAGGTTTGCTCTTGGATCTCCTAACAGTCCCACATGATCCATCTGTAAACGATCAAAAGCCACCAAGTAGCTGAGAGCAAGAGAAAACCTTCAGGAATTTATTTAGATCTTTGACTAAACAGAACTTTATCAAACTTACAGTTCTCCTTTTTTTGGCTCTTCAAGACCACTCTTCCTGGAATAAACAACTGATTCTATGGACAACTGTAAATGTCCCTCACATCCAGCCTGGCTCTGAAACATAGCTAAGTTCTAAAAATGTGTTTATAAACAAATATTTTTGGATACTCTTTAGACATTTGGAAGTGAATGCTTTCTGAGCAGGAAATGCTGGGAGGTCGGTCCCTTTGCTTTCAAGATGCTAATAAAGAACACATGGAAAGGATGTAAAATAATTCCTGCATTGTTTAAAGTAAAAGATTAAATACTGATGTGTGCCAGCATAGAAGCTATACGTAGGGATAACTGCCAAGTCAAGGAGTAAAGTAGTAAGGGTATAGATAGACGAACAATTTGGTTTGGATGAGGCTCCAAAATGCTGATACTTTTTAAAAGATTATCCAGATGTGTCTGAACTTCCTGAGGTCCTTCTGCCTTCCTCTGTGCCACGCTCCTCTCTACTCGTATGCAAGATGCTATTTTCTCTCCACTAATTCCTGTTATGCTTTGTGTCTTTACAACAAATGCCGTACCCCGTGCATTCAAAACCATAATGTCTATGTCTTGTGCCTCTCTTCTAGTCAGAGATGCACACATTCACTGAAACACAGTGGAGAGATTATAGCATGGAACTATCTGTTAGCAGTTTTAGTTTTCAGTCTGTCCCAGCTAAAAACCTGTTAGAATGCCCAATTTATTGCTGAATTATTGCATGGCTGAGTCACTATCATGACATGAAGATTTGGGGTGAAAATGTGCAGCTCCATCTTTTTTCTTATCTCTGAATAAGTCTTTTTATCCTTTCTGGATAGGCAGGATAACAATACTATCTAGTCAGGGTACAGATACTGGGGCTTTTCTGATTCTATAAGATTTCCATTATTATCTCAGAGAATTTTACCATTCCTCTAGGTTTCTCACGAAACTGCTCCATCCAATGTTAGGTGTTTTACATCACTGCTTCAAATGAAACAATTATCAGCTAGAGAAGAAGCACATTGAAAAAGGCAGACAGCGTGCGTGTGAACACAGTGTCTTCCCAACATCCGTGAACATTCCTTCCCAGCCTGACTGTGTCAATGTATGTGCAGACAGCGTGCAAAGGAGTAGTAGGAGGGAGAGTGTGAAAGGGGTAAAGTCGGTGTGAAATAGCAAAATTTATCTAAACAAGCTCATTCCTCTTGCTTTCCCTCAGGCTAAGCATGTTACTTATCAGGAGAGTCCAGCATAAGCTGAACTAGCCTAAGGAAACACTAATTTAGTGGTCATTCCTGCAAGACCAGGAACACTTGCCTTGGGAATCTAGGCACTTGGTGGCAGAAAGCACCTAACCATCCTACAGGATCAGTGTAACTCTAATCCCTCTGATCCAATGTAAATTCACCTGTTTTCTACTCCTAAAAAATATCAGAGACATCCTTAAAAATCTTAATACTGGTTCCTTTTAGCTCCCTCCTAGTATTGCCAGACCACTTTAAGTACTTAAAAATATAGTTAAAACTCTTTACAATTATGGAACTTTCGTAAATTAACCTATAATTATCATATAATTGGCATTTTTTTCCAATTATTTCCATTGAGATTCACTAATTGGTGTTGTGTTATCATGTTACAGAGCCCTAGTAATGCCTTGTAACAGCACCTACTGACTCTGCCTTGAAACATTTTGCCTAAGAACACAAAGATGCACTCTCAGACTGTTTAAAGCACAGTTTAAAGTAAAGAAAAGAAAAAAGAAAGCCTTCTTTCCATAAGCTCTTAGTAGGTGTTCAGAAATATTGCAGTTAATGTCTGTTATTGCTGTGCAAATTAATATTTAAGCCCTTTTTTCATTTTAGCTTTTCAAAAGCAGCAATTTAGAGCAAAAAATAAGAAGAAATAAAGAAATTGGAAGAGCAGCTGAAGGCAAGGAGAAAAGAAAAATATTCAGAGAGGCATAAGGCATAAGAAAAGAGAAAGAAAAATGTAAAATTAAAGGGAAAGTCTTTCAGTTTTAGGAAAATCAAAACCTCTGAGAGTACAAAAGAAGTCTATAAAAATCTATAACAAGGAAATTACAAAAACCAACCCCTCCACCCCAAACATAAATAAGAAGAAAATTCTTAGAATGAGAAACACATAAGCAGGGAAAGTCCGTTACGTCAGCTGTCCAACCATGAAGAAGTGTTTGTGCTTACAGATTTAACCCACAAGAAAAAATAGTCCTATCTTTGTAGAGCAGTTCCTTTCTGAACCTTTTTTACTTTTTTTTTCCCATTTCTTTCTTTTCTGTGATTATCAGCAGCAAATAAGATATATTTATCTGAGAAGTATTCCACCAAGGAAGACTTAAATCTATCCCAACAATTTCAATCCTTAATTCCTTTCTATGCTGGGCTATTCTTGAGTTTGTGCACCTCTTAAACATTCATACCCAAGTAAGCAAGGGTCATCAGACCCATATAGCAAATATCAAATTCTTCCATGCTAAAGAAATGGAAATATAGTATTCTGCTTCTGAAAGAATAGGGCTGAGGGCTAAGTACCATAATTTTATTTCAGATACTGACATTTTCCTGGAAAGTCAGATGTCTGAAAGAGTCATCAATTCTGACCGGTTACTGAAGAGGCAGTTGTGAAGACATTTAAAGCCTTTCAATAGTAAGGCATTCCATTTCTGTCATCAAGTAAGCTTGAGAAGCAATTTGGTCTAGATAGATACTTCTGTCCATTGACCTCTTGGGATAAGAGAGCCCCCAGTTCCTCTCAGAAATATGTTTGAAATGTGAATTCCTCGCTGAAGAAAAGCATATACAGACTTACAACAGAAACGGTTCTTGAGAGCCTGAAAGGCCTTTTCACAGACTCGAAACATCGTAAAAGGAAATGCATTCTTGGTTAGGTCTATTAACAAGGCTTCTACAAAGAAACCTGGTGTAAAAATTTCCTGTGGAGAGGTCTTGGACAAGTTACAAATGGAGTAGATTATTTCGACTCCAAGGACAGGGACAGACCTGATCTTTAAAGTCTACCAAGTGACTAAGGTCTTGTTATTTGTTCTTGTTATTAATTAAATAGAGATATTACTGTCAAATCAACCTTTCCTAAAGGTTAGCCCAGGACAAACAGCTATGTTTCTCAGATGACAGTGGTCCAGTTTCAGAGAAGAGTATTTCTGTGAATGCCAGACCCTTGCCCAATCCTGTTTATGGAAATGTATTGATCCTAGAATAAATAAATAATTATTTTTTCCCCATGCATCTATCCCAGCCAGGCAAGCTTTCCTATACATCAAAACTGGTGAATCAGCTCAGACCTCAGGAGCAAGGTGAATATAAAAGACAGAAAAGTAAGAGCCAGAATACCAAGAGCAAGAGAAACATAATACCAATATGTGTGCATTTCCAAGGCTGCTAATTAACTCAGTAGACTAATTTCACTCTCCTCCCTGACTCTGGAGCTCGCTTGCTCCAAATTAATTTGCACCCCTCTGTAAACCATTGCAGCTTATGGTCAGATGTGCATTTTTTCTGGACGCCGAGGTAAAACTCCACGCCATTTATTCAGAGACACAAATAGTGGGGCCTTGCTATGCACTTTGAGTCCCTAAATTTTGGTTTTACTCTTTCACACTTTGCTTTTTCTCAAGAGCCGATGCTATTTCTAGGTTGGCTGTCTGTCTTGCAGCTTTCACCCCCTCATGTTGTAGCTTCAAACCACTCCAGAGGACAATTAGTGCAAATTCTGCCTCACTGGAGGAGCACGCTTAGGCACTCACAGAGCAAGCCAGACTCAAGAAGTGTGGAAATGAAGTCTGAAGGTGCTTTGAACTGGGAAGTGTTGAGCAGTTCCTGAGCTTCAATGTGGGTGGTGAGAGATTAGTTCATGCAGAGTGCCTGCTCTCAGCACAGTGTGATGTAAGCATTGCCAGCGCTGTTGCAAACCCACAGGAATTAGTGCAAGGAAAACTGAAATGATAAAAAAAAGAGTCACTTTTCCTCCCTTAATGACTTGAACACTTTGTGAAGCATAATCCTTCACAAAGTCTCAGACCTGTGCTTCCACACCACAGGAGAGTGCTTGTCAGAATTGGTTATCTGTCAAAGTACACAGGCAGGGCAAAGGGAAGGGGGGAAAAAGCTGAAACCAGGCATCTAATTTGAGAAGTGCCCTGGTTTCCACCTTTGTTTCCACCGAGGTTGTTTACAGAGTAGCACTATCGCTCTGCTAAGGGAAAAATAGCTGAGTTTTCAACATGTAATCTATATGATCATCACTTTCTCATGTATTTCATGCTCTTAATTAAAGAATGTCTTGCCAGAAAATTAAAACATCCTAAAACATTTTTTTTTTCTCTCCTTGTACATTGTAAATGTACAATGTTTAAACAATGTTCAGTAGTAAGACTTCAAGTCAGCACTGGCAGAGTCCCTGGTAAACAATTAACTGCTGGACAGAGGAAGACACCTTACACGCATTATTTTGCATATAGTCCTCTTGGCCCCATTGACACTTTACTAAAAGCTATGCATTGATTTCCTTGAGCCATACAGTAGGCTCTGTGTCACAAATGTAAACCAGATACATAACATATATATTCACATAATCCCTTCAAGGTATCTTAACCCTTAACTGGAACTGAAATTGCATATCAGTTTAAGCCTTACCTACTGCAGCCCTCCTCAGTTCAACATATTTCTTGTCTCTCTCTGAAAACTGATTCAGAGCAGTAGAATTCCCTTCAGGAACTTAAATTGTGTATCAAAAAGTCCAGTGATTCTCTCTGCTTCTTTTATGAAATCAAACAATAAATTTGTATAAAAGAAGATGCAATATTCGAGTGCTTCCTATAGTATCAGATAACGAGTATGTGGTTGCAGTTAATTCATCAAATTTGGATCGTATAAGGCATTCTCAGGAAAACTCCTGTTGAAATCAGTGTAAGTTGTTTTTTTTTTTTTTCAGAAAGATGTGCTGGGATCCAAAATCCCTTGTGAGACTTACTCTACAGGACTTGGTTTCAAAACTCACTTCTCCCTTCAGATCAAAATTTTCCTCTTTCAGAGTAAGGTTAAGACAGATAATATCAAACACACAGCACTTGACTCTGCCAAAAGACAGTTAATATGATGGAGAAAATAAGTAGCTGGAGCAAAAGGAGACATGAACTAAGTAGAAAAAGAAATACTGAAGTATGCTCTAGTGGTGTGATTCTGAATAAAGCTCTCTGCAGAGTATTGAAACAAAAACAGCAAAAGCAAAAAAAACCCCAAACCCCAACAAACAAAACCAAACCAAGAGGAGCTCAATTTTTTTTTTCTAGAAATGACTGACAAATTTTAGATGCCATCTCATTTTTTTTTCTCATCCATCACTCACTAACCTTACAAACTAAACAAACCCAGTTTCCTACCACTGTGTTCAGTTCCCAGAGCTCCAAAGCTACGTTGTTTACTAGACACAAGTTTCAGGTAGGCCTTAGGTCACCACATCTTCTTTTCTACCTTTCATTCTCACGAGAGACGCATGACCTTCCAGGGCTCTCAATTTAATGACAGCACATCCTTAATGAAGCAGACACCAGAGAACAACACTTGGATCTCCTAAGCCCACACATCCAAATTTGGTATTTTTCGAGACCACATCAACCTTGATGGCTCATTAAATAATACACATGGTCTGACCCTGTGGAACACCAGCAATGTCAGTATGTTCAAAATAACAACAATGCAACAGAGACTGGAAAAAATACTGAGGTCAGATTTGGATTTCAGAAATGAACATGCCCTAGTATGAAAACCTGGATATCGGCCAAGTAAGGAGGTTACGAGGTTAGTCATTCTACAGCTTTTTTAATCCAGCCTTCATTTTCTTGCAAGAAAGAGTCATTTTTGTTGATTACCAATAATGTGCCGTAGGATCACTGAAGCTGGATGGGACCTCCTGAGGTCCTCTAGTCCAACACTGCTGCTCAAGCAGGGTCAGCTAGAACAGGTCACCCAGGACTGTGTACAGGTTTTGAATATCTTACAGGTGAAGACTCCATAAACTCCCTGGCTGTCATCTTCCAACTTTTTCCACCAAATTAGTTATTTAGAAATTCCACCCCCCCCCATAGCAGGGGGGTTGGAACTAGATGATCTCTAAGGTCCCTTCCGACACAAACCATTCCATGATTCTATGAAAGATGTGCAGTGAGCAACATGTAGCAACCCAGTAACATCTCAATAGCTTCCATTACCAGTGCAGACTGATTATCCCTGAAGATAGCTGTACATTCAGTTCCTGATTCCAGACCCTTTCTTGAAGAACAAAGCTCAAACGCATACAATATCTCGCAATGTCTACTTCCTCTTTGATGTCAGGCTATTATTTATGATGTGACTCTGAGAATAAAATGTAAGAACCTTTAAAAAATGTATTTCAATTCCTCTTTCCCCTTGTCCTCCCTGCAGTGTTTTCCCAGTCCCCAAGTGAGCACTTTCAGATCAGATACAGTTTTTCATATAAATTTGGAGGAAACGTTAGTAAACCAGAAAGAGACTGTGAAGAGAGGGAATGATTTCAGCTGCCCTGAAGGATATGATGATAACTTCCAGTATGACCTCTGACAATGCCAAATTCCTTGCATTCCAGTAACTTTTCACAGAAAGAAAGGGAAACAGAGAAAGAAGGAGCACACTCTGGATTTTGCTATGTTCATGGGATGTACAACAACTGTTCTTAGAGCTTTCTTTTGCATCTCTACAGAATATCAAAACTAACAAAAGATAGATTTTGAAGCAGGAGAACCAGATCACAAAACAGAATAATTCATTAAAGCAAACGGAAGACCTTAGTTTTTTGTTTGGACTTGGCAAAAGGAACAGTTTTATTTATGGTAGAGGACGGTTTATATTTATAACTGAGAAAAAATGTGAAAACAATAAATAAATTTACTACTACAAATACCATATAATCCAATCTTGCTCCCGGTTGAAGTCAATTGAAGTTTTGTCATTGGAAGCAGGACCAAGTAATTTCCAAACAAGTGACACGGGTCCTTCTTTACTATTCATTCAGTAGGAAAAAAGTTGTATATATGTACTTTTCTGCCTGAAAACCATTTGCAAATATATGCTTTGGACCACTGGCTGGTCAATTTGAGGATCTTGGTGTAAGTCAGTTTTCATTGTCGAAAAGAAACTGCTGTCAGAGAGGCAAGATATCTGCAATTCATTGACTTAATACTACATAGGTATTCTAACCTGTGCCATATAAGTGTCTTGTTATTCTTAAACTAATCTATATTCAACTGGGAACATGTAATTCTGGAAAGTATTAAATCCTCCTGCATAGTTTTCATGATGAATTGTCCTAGCACTCTGGCCAGAAGACCTTCAACTGACTCATCTTGATGGATTCATTCCAATATGATTTTGTTATGCAACTACAAAAACAGGTGTATATGCTAATGTTCTGACAATGAACAAATGTGGGTGTGGTATGAAAAGACTGTGTTGTTGGTTTGTGGTTTGTTTTTTTTTTTTTTTTCCCCCCCCAAATTGCAGACTGTCTGGCCAAAATAAGATTTTATCACATTTATTTTCTAGAAAAAAGGAAATAGTATTGGATCTCAGTGCAGAATTAAGCACTAGGGCAGATGGGAAAATATCAGTTTAGGAAATATGCAGAATAGTTAGGAGACGTGTAAGATGAGTAAGGAACTGGGTAAAGTGGAGATACCAAAGATTGCATTAAAAGCTGGGGCCAGAAGGATGTTTCCGATACAGTTCTTCAAGGATCACTCTTGTGAACACTTTCATGCATTATTTTCATTAATCATCTTGACAGAAGAAGTAGGAATATGCTGATAAATTTCCCAATAAAAACACAAGATGCACTGTAATTTCAAGAAGGAATATTATGCAAGGGAAAAGGAACATTTTGAGATGTGAAGTTACAGAAAAAGTATGAAATGCTATAGTAAAAAATATGAGGTCATGCAGTTAGGGACTAGGAATAGTTCCCACTTTATACTGTGGAATTTTCAGCTAGAAATAAGAGAAAGATACAGATGTTTATCAACAAGCCACCAATGTGGGGAAGCTATGAAAAAAACCTAAATGTAATTCTGGTGCCTCAGGAAACATATTTCCACAAAAACAGAGAAGTCCCTGGCTGCAGTGCTCTGTTCCTTGTCACAAATGTTGAGGAACTCCTCTTGAAACAAGAGACCATTTTTTGGTAAGGTGGCTTACCACTTAAGAAAAGTAAGGGCTCTAGGATTATTTGGGTGGTGAATCTACCTGTGAATACTGCATAGAAGATCATTTGGTAATTCACAGGTACAAGGCTCAGAAATAGCCATTTGTCCTCAGGAAAATCCCTATGTCGGTAAAGATCACAGACAAAGAGATATTTAGTACATGGCATGCTGTTAGCACAAGATCAAATTGTTATTTACTGGCCACTAATATGAGTAAGGTTAGGAATAAGAAAAGATTTCTAGGAACAGAACAGTGTGATACTGAAGCAGCATTCCTATACCAACAGTGCAAGATAAACCTCCTTTTGGAAGGTGGAGTTTGATCAAACTATGGAAAAGGTCCTAGGACAAATCAGCTGGCAATTACAGGAGTGAGGAATTACATCTGCAAATAACTGTCCAGTGTACTTGTACAGTCCATCCTGTTACACCACACAAACATCTTTTCACTCACAAATGCACACTACTCCCTAATATTCTCTATGATTTAGTATTTATTAAGTCTAATTTAAGGCTACGAAGAGAAATAAAACATTCTCTTCCTTTCATTAAGAGAATCACCCAAATAAATCACAAAGACAAAGCTTATAGAGCAACTTTGATTCAGAATAGCAACTCTGATTCAGTTCTACATTTGCACACCCGCGAATGCAGTCATCCCTGAGTTGGGGAGCAACACCTGGATAGCACTACCCACGCTGTAAAAAACAATGAGGTCTTATTCAGTTTTATTAGAGGGCCCAAGGAAAGCAATTGTTATGGAACATCTAATTTCTCCAGAGGGTGATAAGAATCCCAGTTTTCAAGAAACCAAACAAAGCTTTCTGCATTGTCTGTAATCTTAAGACATATTTTTCGCCAACTATCTGTAGCTCAGAAAAAAAATCAGAAGTTGCATAGACACTTCTAGGATACAGTTCTGTGGTTCTTGGCATTCTAGATAATTTAAATCCGATGCAAACACATTAAATCTGAACCATCTATTACCTTGCATTTTTAGTTACTTTTTTGCTCATGTTAAAATTAATGTCACTTCAGGGACTATTTAAAATTGGCCACTCCATTTGTAATGTATTGTAGAATAATACATTTTTAAAAGCCTGTTAGTATGTCAAGGTCTAGTCCTACACAGATCGTACATTTAAATATCAAGTACATTTTTATAAAAATCAATCTCTGTCTTGCAGCCCCACATTAAAAATAGGCAGTTAATAATGAACTTTCTTTTTAATGTCAGATTTATTTCAGTATATTTCGCTAGCTTCGATACTGGCTGAGAGTAACAACAGAACTTTTACCACTGTACTTATCAGAACAACATCTGATAATGTTTTTCAAGAACAGTCATTATTAATTAATGAGAACCAGCTCAAAAGAGTTATAATCTTTCAAGTCTAAAGTTTCTGTGAGGTTTAAAAACTGAGGAAGACTTCCAAAAATCATTAAATGTGAATGAATGTTTTGACCTTGCAATAGTCAAGCACCTGATGCACTGTTAAACATTGCCATGCAAGCAGCGCTAACAAGCCTAGTGGAAGCTATTGGTGTGCATGTACTTCAGCATGTGCTTTAAAACTCCCCTGAATCACTGCCCAGATATGGAGTCCATCTATGTGCTGTTATTTTGGCAAATGATACTGTCAACATTTCAAGAACCTTTTTTGTTTTATGGTTCTCAGCAGAAAACAAAAATATCCACTATTTTTTGAGAAGCCTCAATCTCTTTATCTCTCAAATTCTAGTGGACTACATAGCTGCAAGTTTTCTACACGTCGTAGAACAGTAAAAATCTAATAGAATCCATACTTACATTGATCTCTTTTGCTGTAAACTATCACTGTTCTCTACATATAAAAGCACATTTAAAAGAGCGTTTTTCTTCTTTTTTATATGTTGTTACACCTGTATGTATTTCAGCAATGGAAGTTGTCAGAAATCACAAAAACTCTGAGCCTAATATTCTTGATCAATATTCCATTCTAAATATTTTCAATAGATGAAGTAAAAGAAATTAAATTTCATTGAAATAAATGCACTTTAATGGAGAAATCACATTGAGCATTCTTTAGAATATGATTCCATTATTATCTGAAGATACTTTCCCCTGTTCTTGGCATTGCTATTTAGTTTCTGTCCTCCATCCTGTTTAATTGTTTCAGAATATGTGTTTCTGAAGAAAAATGGAGGATCTTAATTCCTTCTGGGGCAGCTCATTGTTTCAAAACCTTTTTTAAATTCTACACTTCAAGAACATCTGCAAAAGCCAAGAATTTTCTGATCTCTGCCAAAATGAGTATTATGAAAAAGGAATAAAGAGGTGACTAAGACTTAGCCAAAAGAAATATTATTAAAGATATCTTTATAGACCTGACTGGCCAATTCATCCTGTTCTGGAGACAACAGCCTTGTTCCACGCTGGCTGAACCTCCTACCTGACCGCGCGTTGTTCTTTGGTCCACATCCAAACCCTGCTGCTGGACACAGGAGCCTCTCTGGGGAGCTGAGCGCACTTTGGATCACAGCATAAAAACACCACTCAGACTATTTTAAAGGCTTGCTGAATAAGGCATTACCTTCCAAAATGAATTTGTGATGGAAGATTTCAGATGCTAATGAACCGTTCTTATATACGTTAAAACAGCAAGAATATGGCTTGTCCCATCCTGCATTTAGTGTTTGAAGTATTTTGTCATTTCATTTTATTTATGTGAAGAACTGAGGCCCAAGATGAAAATGCTTCTGAAAAATGGAAATACTTGGATCCAAAATGGATTCAGCAAATAGATTGCATTCTTGAAATGGAAACAGTGATTTTAAAAACACCCAAGTGAATTAGGAGCTAAAGTCTCATTTTTTTCAATGGGACAGAGGCACTAAGAGAGAGAGTTTTAAAGCTACTGCCAGTACTCATGGAAATACTCAAAACCACATAGGTGTGAAACAATAGCTACTCAATTAGCTCCTAGTGAAAATAGGAGACAGTAAACGAAAATACAATTTCAGTAACACTCTGAGTTGTACTGGAGGATAGGTGGAGTTTCCAAAAGCACTGCTTAATTTCACTGGCTTAAATCTAAATCAATAACAAAAACTTACTGTCTGGCAGAAATAAAGCTGATCACCACTGAAGACTTCTGAAAAACCCATCCTTTAAAGCCAGAAGTGCAACTAAGTTTGTTATTTTGCCTTAAAATGCAGACCATATGCCTAAAAGAAATAATCTTTCTTATCGTTATTAAATATAACTTCTCTGTGGATATGCTTCTTGATGACAGTGAGAAGCTATCTTTGATATCATATCTGAAAGCAGTAAATTGAAAAGATATTCTCTCCATTAGTGATCTGTTTCTGAACTCGGAAGCATACAGTGATATCTGATCGTGTTATTTATAATACTGGAAGTGTTGCTGATTTAGTGTCTTGAAATATGAAAGACGACCCAGGAGATTAAGGAGATTATCAAACACTTGGATTTGAGACATTCCTGTGAATTTTAGGCAGTCAGCCAGAACTAGTGCAAGCAAATGGTAACATGTTAGGCATTTTTTAATTGCCTTAAAAACATTTGTAACTACACAGTTAAAGGAGAATTGATGTTGGCTCTCTTGTGTTATTACAGAAGAACTTTCTGTAGTAGAAGCATCCAGATGCAGAGCTGCCCTGGGAGGTACACAAAAGTCTTTTGTATAACCCTTTTTTTTTTTTTTTTTTTTTTTTTTAAGAACTCATTCATTAAGCAATGGAACTAAATGGAAATAGAGGACATTTATGTGTGTAGTCACACTGTAGTTAAGATAATTGGTACCAGCTGTTACACTCTTCTTTTTCTGGAAGAACATAACATCGCACAAAGCCAGCACAGCAAGACAACAGACACAAGAAAGATGCTGAAGCATGTACTTGAAGCCTCAATAATTTTCAATCTTCTTCAGAAAGTTTCTCTTTCTGCCCATGAAAGCCATAGTTTCAAACTTATCTTCAGATTTTCATTTTCACCATGTAAATTCCACACACTCCAACACCATTTTTAATTCTCCCCCCCCTGCCTCCGTGTTTACTCAAGACAGGCCACCTTGAATCAATTACATGCATAAGGGGCACAGACAGAGTTTACTTTATTGTCTGCAGAGGAAAATCCTGTCTGGAAACCATTTCTTTCTAGTACTGCCTAGTATTGCACATTCTTCCCTTCAAAACTCATCTTGAGAGTGACTTGACAAAGCATTTGGCTTACACAAGTTGCTGTGCCACAAGAGAAATCCTCATTTGGAGACAGACTGCATCCACTGTCTGTTGTGACTCAGTAAAGGTAAGTAAATGAATTCAGACTGCCTCTTCTATCCCTATCTTGTCCTTACAGCAAAAGGGGGAGATAACGTGAAGACAAAGGGGTCAGTTTTCCCCTGCATTGGTGGTTAAAGGAAAGAGGAGGAGAAGCAGGTGAGCCATAACTATCAGGCAGGATAATGCAGCCAACTTAGAGCAAAATCTTGTTATTGGTAGAAGAAAACACAGGCAACAGGATAGAGCTTATATCTCTACTGTAACTTTTTAGGTCATACATGAGAGTCCACACACAGAGATCTATTCTTAAGTTAGCCAACAGTGACTTAGCTTAGAAGCTCTACAGATGTTTCACAGTCAACTGCAAAATATATGGTATTAAAGGATCCTTCCACCTACTAAATTAATATACTTACAAAACTCAAGCCTTTGTTTATGTCTGCCTTTAGGGATGTTTGCTTCATTGACCTCCTTTGATGCCATCCTCTCAAGTCACAAAAATATTCCTACTACTACTATGATCTCTATTCTGCTGTTGTGGCTTGGAAGAGACACTTCTGGAGTGAGGGAACTATCATGAAGGTAGCTGCACAGGTCCACCTGCAGTAATGAAAGAAGATAATTTGGCCTTCAAAATTTTTAAGCTACAGTACATCCTAGGACAAAAATCAGAAGACTCTCCAGAAGATTTCCTACCCAAGGCATCTGGATGTAAATTCAGACTAGTTTGAAAACACAGATCTGTTTTTCTAGGCAGAAAAGAGATTCTGGATAATTCAAGTTGCCTCAGACTATAATGACAGGGGAACCTGATGAATAGCCTTTACTAGCCATCATAAGTCCATAAGTTACTTTATACACCTTCAGATAAAACATTTTTGAGACTGATTTGATAGCAGTTGATTGGAAGATAGTTTAAACACTACTAATGGAATTACGCTAATTTCCAGGAAAAAACATGATCTCTGTCAAGAGAAGAATCTAATGTAGGCACGCTCATTTATGGACAAAGGATCAAAGGTTTAGTTAAGCCTCAAGCTAAAGTAACTTTAGCCATCTTGCATACTACTTCATGTGACCTGACTCCATGATTCAGTCAAGCATAAACTTCCAAACTTCTTCATGCAGAACTACAGTCAGGTCCAGAAACAGGATGTTTGAGAAGAATGCTTTTAACTGAGGTGGTTTGTTTCATAGAAAGAGCCTCATGTGACTGTACTTATATTAATTACATAAAGGTTCTAGTTTTGACCAGAAGAATGTGTATTGCATTACATATGCCTAGAAGAAATATACAGAATGTAAGTTTTTCCTTCTCTCTTGCCAGAAAGATCTTAAGCTCTGCAGGCATCTCCGTCTGCATCTTCCAATGAGGCTTTTGAGGTTCTGGTCCTTTACATCTTTTAGAATCAATATTTGGCTGCTGCTGCCCTCAGCATTTATATATGGAGATTCATGAAACCCTAGAGCTAAATTCAAACTCTACTCTGACTCTACATTCCTGGCCCTACTGACCCTTGCACCCATCATATTACTTCATCTTGCTTCTCTGGGATTGTTCAGTGAAACGGAGATAAACTTTGGAAAATTTCTTAGAAGATTTTTAACAACACTGTGCTCCATATAATCCTACCAGTAGCTGATGTCACGGCATTAGAGGGGAAAAAAAAAAGTACTTGGGAGCTGAGAAAGTAACAATCTGGGGAAGATCCCTCATGGATCTTCCCAACTAAAAGATGTATATGCTCACTGCTGAACACACAGCCCACTCCTACTCTCCCAACTGCAAGAGCAAAACCCTTACCATTTACTCCATAGAACTATTGTTACTATCCCACGGGAACAACAAAAATAGCATCCCATTTTGCATCTGGCTTCCAACTTTATGTTAGCAGAAATGCATGACACACGGAAGGCAAAACAAGTCCCATGAAAGAGGGGATAATGTCGATCCAATTTTGTCGGTTTGATTCACTGACTCTCAGTTCTCATCAGCCTGGAGGAATGGTAGACCTCAGGTAAAGGTGCAGCTAACAGCCTACATTACCCAGTTTGAGTGGTTAACCAGCTAACAGCCTATGTTACCCAGTTTGAGCAGTTAACAGAAGTGTCATGGGGCTACTCAGTGCTTCATCTCTGGCTTAACAATTAACACATCAAACACATAAGCTTTGGGTGGTCGGTGACTATTCCTTTAGCAGTAACTATCAAATGATCTCTCTTGACCTTCCCAAGAGCAATTTCTGTATTTAAAAGAGCCTGCACCAGTACAACATCAAGGTAAGAGAATAAGCTCAGAGTCAGCGACATGCTAAGAAAGCAAGCAGACCAAAACCTGTAAGGACACGCACACATGCACTGTGCATACCTACATACCCAACTGTGCATCAAGTTGAAGTAGCCATTCTGATTTTCCCCCATTAAAAAAAACCACAATCTACATGCCCTGCTCTTTCCACAGATCATATTCAGCATTCAGAAGAGATCCTGAGCTGGCGTAGACTAATTAAGAAAAAAGGGAGGAATTATATTTCTGTGTAAATGATATCCCAAAAAGGAAACTGTATCAATAATGTAGTAGTAAAATACTTGAAAGGAAATGGATTTTTGATGAAGTCAGTTTTTCAAAGTCTTTCTCCAGAAAAGAGAATAATGCTTTTAAATTGCTATTCACGCTGACCGCTGCTACTTGTTAACATTTTGCCCTTGGGAGAAAATACAGCTTAGCAGTACAAGGGCTCTATAATAAGCATCTTTATCTCCTGGGGATTCTCAGGCCTGTTGTTATTTATTTTTTTTCCTCCAGAGCCGTACTGTAAACTGCATACCACTTCGCCTGACTCACACAGGCCTCGGGAGGAGGACACGGAAGAGTGGGCTGTTTTCTCGTGAGAAGTTCAACGTGGTGAAATTCCTCTTCCATTTCAGCAGCTCCAAAGCCGTTTTGCACCCAGCTTGACCCGGCAGATGTAACTCTTCTGCTCTCACTCCTTAATTTGTCTCTGTTTGGCTCAGGTTCATAGCTTTTTGGAGTGCCAGTGGGTTTCCTGGTTGGAGCTACAAAAAAAAGTGTGAGCCCACTCAAATATCAGCACAAGAGCGATATCCTAGGTGCTCCTTGGAAGCGACAGAAAGAAAGGGGCAGATGAGCTGACAGCCAGCATTCCTGTCTTGCCAGCTTGAAGGATGTTGCCTGCAGCCAGTCACCATATGTTTGGCTCCAAACTAGGGAGCAGAGAGGCCAGAATGATGGAGAGAATTCAGATGATTTGTTATTCGTCTTCTCAAGGGAGATGAGGAGCTTTGAAGCTTGCAGGCATCACCTGCATTCCCTGCCTTTCCTTTCCTTTCTAAAGCCACACATCAGAGGACCGACAACCGGAAGTTTCCTCGTAAACGCTCTTAAAGGTTTTTGGTGGACAAATGCGATGATTTCTAAAAGGGCCTTTATTCTAGGGTGTCTTCAGGTATATTGGGACTCCTTCAGTTTGCTCCTGTTTGTTTTAATCAGGTGAAGAGTTTTCACCTGCTCAGCTAAAGAAAAACAGAGAGCAGCCACTTCCTAACCACGTACATACAACCTGTGTATTTACTGCATGTCATGGAGTACACTTCAGAAGTCCTTGAGCTAATTTAGAACCAGCAAATCTCTACAGTGAGATCAGTAGGAACAAAGTGATCAGTAAGAAAACAAGTAGTATCAGAAAGCCCCAGAACTACTGTGTGCAGCCCCAGGTCAACAATTTACACTGTTTCAGACCTGAATGGTTTGTGGACAGAGATAAGGGGGAGGTCTTCACACCTTCATGGAGCTTCTGTTTTGGGCATTGGAGACAGTCAGGGAGTCTCCAACAACAACAAAAATTAAGTTACACAAATTAAAGATTATAGAATCATAGAATGGGTTGGGTTGGAAGGGACCTTAAAGATTGAGTTCCAACCCCCTGCCATGGGCAGGGACACCCTCCACTAGCCCAAGTCACTCAAAGCCTCATCCAGCCTGGCCTTGAACACCTCCAGGGATGGGGCATCCACAGCTTCTCTGGGCAACCTGTTACAGTGCCTCACCACCCTCACAGTAAAAAATTTCTTCTTAGTATCTAGTCTAAACCTGCCCTCCTCCAGTTTAAATCCATTACCCCTCGTCCTGTCATTGCATGCCCTTGTAAAAAGTCCCTCCCCAGCTTTCCTGTAGGCCCCCTTCAGGTACCAGAAGGCCACTATAAGGTCCCCCCTCATTTCTCTCATAATGAGAAGGGAGATGAGCAAACCTGTTCTTAACTTGGCATAGCCACCATCCACACTCATTACTTCAGTCAGCAAATAAAACCCAAATCTAGCTTTTGAAAGCAAGGCAAATTTTGTGTTAATACTAAGTCAAAATATTCCCAAAGGAAAAATCAAGTACTCTGGAACCATATGAATAAAGAAAAGGCAAAAAAGGAAGCTGCAAAAGTCATTTTAAAAATAGGACAAAGACCTTTGACAAACAACTGTTACAATATGGAAAAGAAATAAATCTCGAGTGTGCCACATTCTGTGATCTAGAAGACTAAAATAACATTTGGAAACTCATGAATCCATAGGAAATATTTCAGAACTGTTGGCTTTCCCCCAGACACATCCCTAAAGACATATTGTGGGAACATTCTTTGCACAAAGTATTCTAGCTGCGATACAGTTGGTGGCTTCCCATGAAATTGTAGTTCCAATATTACTGTAAATACAGTATGTTAAACAAATTTAAAAAAAAAAACCAAACACTTCCAAGAACACAAAGACAGTATACTGTAAGAATACTCAAAACCAGCTGCCTCTGCTTCTTTGAGGTTTAAGAGAGAAAATGTTCAGAAATTCACATAGAACCATAGAATAGTGTGAGTTGGAAGGGACCATGGAGGTCATCTAGTCCAACCCCCCTGCAGTAAGCAGGGGTGTCTTCCACTTGGTCAGGTTGCTCAGAGCCCCAGCCAACCTGACCTTGAATGTTTCCAGGGACAGGGCACTACCACCTCCCCGGACAACCCGTTCCAGTGTTTCACCACTCTAAGTGTAAAATATTTTTTCTTTATATCTAGACTAAACCTCACCTCTTTTAGTTTATAACCATTGCCTCTTGTCCTATTGCTACAGGCCCTGCTAAAAAGTTTATCCCCATCTTTCTTATAAGCCCCCTTTAGGTACTGAAAGGCCGCCATCAGGTCTCTTCAGAGTCTTCTCCAAACTGAACAACCTCAGCTCTCTCAGCTGTCCTCACAGGGGAGATGTTCCAGGACTTTGATCATTTTCATGGCCCTCCTCTAGACTTGTTCTGACAGGTCCATGTCCTTCCTCTGCTGAGGACTCCAGAACTGGATGCAGTGCTGCAGGTGGGGCCTCACGAGAGCCAGTCACGCTGCTGGTGGTGCAGCCCAGGATGTCACTCCTCCCTTTTTCTTTCAACACACAACTCCTATCTCCCACCTCCCCTTTATTCTTAAACCTGTTTCATTATTTCTCTCTAATCTTTCTCCCCCCAGGAGAATTTGGAATTTGCCAGGGTTGCATCTGCTGGAGCTTTAAAAGCAGGCAACAGGAGTAAGCCTGGAGTCAGAGGTCAGAAAAATAGTTGTGCGAGTAAACCCTACTCACAAAAATAATCTAAACTAGTGCAGAATAGGTTCCCAACACAGCAAGGCAAAAACATATGTTCCTTCTGCTGGTGTCCATCACTGCACGAGAGCGGCTGCCACTTTGGCTTACGCTCAGCAATACCTTTCTCCCCAGGTATCCTATTGAAAACTGTGAGACAACGCGGGGAATTGCATTCTCAGTATTAACAGCAGCAGCGAGGCTGTCCCTTTGTCAATCATGTATAATCTGGGCTTTTATTAAAAATGGTTTGAAGAGCTGATATGTGCGCTGACAGCTTCCAGCCCCCGTGCAGCAACCCCTTCGGTTGTGAAGGGATTTAGTGCCTCAAACGCTGCAACAAACCTTGTAACTGCCCAATTAGCACTCGATGGCCACCACTCTCCGGCACCCTAGGGGCCGTGTCACTGGAGATAAGCTCTGTTTATGTTAACTCGGTGTCAGGATGTACAGCATATGTCTATGGAGCTGGATGAGTGCCCTTTTGCAGGATGTTCTGTATATTCACGCTGCGCAGCCCAGAGCCCTGAAGGTGTTGAAAAAGAAGAAAAGGCTTTCCATAGAGCTTAATCCAATTAAAGCACATTAATGAAGGTTAGGATCATCTGTCACATTACCAGACACATCCTTTCATGCATCATCATCTGATTACAAAGTCTGATTTTCTTTTTAAGGCTTTTCATCTCCACCAAGAAAATGTGATGGGAAATTCAACACTTGAAATACTGGAGGCTTAGATGGGATTTCTGTTTCTTTCCTTTTTTTTTTCTTCCCCCTCTCTCTCTCTCAAGGAAACACGATGTTTATTTCAAAATAGTGGTCTGTCTCGTCAGGTGGTACAAAGTGGAATGCATCCAGCCTAGAGAGCAACCCCACATAACACTGCCTAAGCTTTTGTCTGAGGGAATGTAAAAATCTTACTACAGATAAGCAAGGAAGAAAAAAAGCTGGGAGACTGAAACACCACACACTACAAATGAATAAAGGATTTCAGGCTTTGTCACTGCTAGAATGGTATCAAGCTAGATTTCCCTGATAGCATTGAGTGCATGTTCCCATCACGGCCACATTAAATGCTTTGAGCTGTTGTCAGAGAGAGATCTACCATCGTTGATCAGAAAAGAGGGAAAGGCAGATTCTCATTTCTGTACAACCCTCTTTGGGCCACTTCAGCAAAAGGCAGAGGTGACGAGAGGACAGTCTACGCAGCCAGGTGAGCGTTTTCTCTCTGCAGGAGAGTCTGCGGGTGCAGCAAACCTGTCCTACCCTTCTGCTTGCTCCTTGGAGTTGTCGGAGAGCACAAATCCCTGTTGCTGAAAGGGCTAATGCTACAGCCAGGAGCGGTCTAATTTCCAGCACTTGGGCAACAGGTAAATCCAGTAAAGATTAGTGTGATGAGAATCCCACTGGAGAAAACATTATTGTCGAAATTCAATACAACAATGCCCTGAAAATAAGCCTTTATCTCAGCACTACCCTGTGGCACAAACATGACCATTTCTCACTGTATCAGCCCCTCACAGCTGGTTACTGCTAACCCCCTACAGCAGGCCACTGATATTACAACACAGCTGGCAAGAAAATACCGTTAGTCTCCTTATCCACGTCTGTGCAAATGCCAGTTACTCGTGTCACCCAGCAGTAAAATCTGCTCAGATTTGCTTTGCATGGAAGTCCTACAAGAGCACCCGAGCAGTCACCCTCAGGAGAAGTCCCTCTTGCTCACACTCCCTCTCAACTACAGAAATTAGATAGTCACTGTTGTAATTCTCCCACTGCTCTCCCTCAACCTTCAGTCAGCCTTTGTGTCTTCCTGGAGCTACTGCTTCAGGCTGCATGGAGACTCAGGCAGGCAACTTACATGTATTTTTGTTTTTCCACATGACAAACAGGGCTAAACCTATTCGTTTGAATAAATCACAAAACGCTGTGTGATGTGTAGTGCCCACTGTTGGCGCAGTCCAATCACTGTTGTCAGGCTCCAGGCACATATGCTGAAATTTGTGCGATCTGTACTCTGATATTTGCAGTGCTGGGCCTGAAACAAAAAGGTGAGTGGCCAGACGTGCTGGGCCTCTTCGGCAGAATTACTGACAGGCTGAAAGGATTCGTGGAGTATGCAGGGGAGGAATTGCTTACTAACATTCAAGGAATATCCAGAACCTACAAGGAATGTTGAGTTTTTAACAGATAACTTCTTTGGGGTTTATTAACTTTGCTGCATGCTTCAAACACAGAAAGCAATGCAGCACGCATGACTGTGTGCTTCATTTCTCAGCTGCATTTAAAGTATGGCTTAGGAGCCTGCCCTGCTGAGAACTTCACACATTTGTGAAAATTCAGCACAGACTTTGACAGAACATGACTCATTCTGCTTTGCTTTGCTATCTCACACACACTGAAATTAATGTTATTTAAAACCAAAGCCAAAACAACTTCTCTCAACCTTCCTCCCTGGAAGGGGGAGGGGGGCCTACCTCCAATTTTGGAACTTAAGACACACGGGAGGACTTGCAGCTGGGAAGATATGTACAAGAGCGGTTGATGGAAAGATAAAATGCAATGAAAAGGCATAAAGTGTATTGTGCTATTTTTATCTTATTATTTCTTGTGTGTCAAGCTAGAGCAAGTACTGCTGCTGTAACCCTGTATATCTGTGCTTAGGACACTGCAGACATCATCTTGGTTAAACTGCTGTCCATTAACCTGCTGGGGACAGGCTTTCCTTGGAAGTAGATGCAACTGCTAAAGCTGGTTCAGCAACAGTCCGCCAAGCTTCACGTCCAATGTGAGATGAAAACCCCTATGAACTTATTGTCAAAGCTTTTGGGGATGGGCAAAGTGCAAATACTTGGCTGGTCAAGGTCAGTCTAATCCACTGTTCAATACAAAGTACACTTAGAGACACAAACCTGAGAATCTAAGGCAACTTGCTATATATATTCTCTCTATAGGCTGTATGTCAACGGTTGAGATCAGTGTCAATTGCACAGCAGTATCCCACTTCGCTATTAACAGTTATTTATTCCACAGTGTAGTTGTGTTTTCTAATGCCTTCAGTGATAAGTTAATGTCTTGATGCACAAGATTTCTTTAGCATTCATTTACCAAAAACAGATGTGGCACAAACATTATTCTGTGAACTTGTAGGTTCAGATAGCCTTAAACTTTAGAAAAGTTTGTATCGCATTATAACCCCTTTCTGGTTTTATCCCGTTTCCAGATATCACTGGTCACATTAAGCACTGTAGGAATGTAATTGTTAAATTGTCATTTTATGAAAGAAAAAGAGTGCCCTTGTGACAGGCTTACATTTCCGTGTCCCTGTTTTATACCAGTAGTAGCAGACTTAACAAAGAGTATGTGACCTGATTTCCCACGTGTCTGTAAATGTACTTGGCATTGAATTTTAAATCTGACTGAATTCAAAGCTCTTCATATAAAACACAACTCAAGTTAACTTTCATCTCTTTTTTTTTCCTTTCTGTCTCTCAGCAGCTGTTCTTCTTTTATTATTTCATGTGCTATATTCAATATGCAAAGTTTCCTTGTTTGTTAGAGTGCATTACACTTTCTAATGCATCTGTCATGTCGGAAAACAGGAAAGTAGCATAAAGCCTCTCTTGTGATTCCCCCCCCCCAGTTAAAGGAAGGCTTAGAAGAAAAAAAGCAAGAAAGGAAATTTGCTTCTAAGCATCTAGAGAGCTTAAGAAAAGGGTTCTTCAGCTTTATGAAACTTTAAAAATTAAAATACCAGTGAATTTAATGCTTATAAATGACAAAACATGACTGGTCCTGGGAATTCTCCTTAAAAGGATGATTTTGGAGCTAAGACACAAGGCAGATAGGAGCCCTGGATTCTGTCCTACGTCTACCACCAGCTTTCTAGTTAACCTCTCAGATTGTGTCAGCCCTGGAGATATTTTGGAGAAATAATCCACATCCTCATCTGAGCCAATGTGGGATTCTACAGGAGTGGTTTTTTAGATAAAACAGCTAGACCTGCTTTCACCCTTACTTAATTCTGCCAAAATTGAGCCAAAGTCACATGGCTCAATCCTGCCTCTGAAGTCTTTTCCACACTAAAGCTTCCTAGAATATAAGCCACTAGAGCTTTGTCGTTAAGTTTGTTCGGAGCAGATGGATCACCAGGGTTGGACCTAGGTATTTCTTCATAGCAGTCAGGATTACCGGGCACTAGGAAAAATACAACCTAGGTGGCATGAAACTGTAACTCAGGCCAACTCACTCCCCCTGAGCCTCGGCAGCAAAAGGTCACTGCTGCAGAGTTCTACACAGACACTGCACTCCTCCTTACGGCATTCACTATCTCCACAGCATTGAGCAGCTTGCAAAGCTGTGTACACTGTATGGCATTCTCAGCAGTAAACAAAAATCAAACAACATCATTAACGGGCATTTAAATAAATATTTGGTATATCAGTTGTTGCTGGGGCACATGTGAACTAAGCCCATATATGGATATGTTTTATATGTATAACAGGTGCATATATGGACTGCTATGAATATGTGACATGCATTTAATGTTTTTATACATCTTTTTAAAAGATAGGATTAATACCATAGAATATTTCAAGTTGGAAGGGACCCACAAGGATCATCGAGTCCAACCTCTGCTCCTCACATGACTACCTAAAACTAAACCATATAACTAAAAGCATTTTCCAGATGCTCCTTGAACTCAGACAGGCCTCATGCCATGACCACATCCCTGGGGAGCCTGCTCCAGTGACTGACCACCCTCTTGAGTGAAGAACCTTTTCCTAATGTCTGGTCTGAACTTCCCATGATGCTGCTTCATTCCATTTCTTCATGTCCCTGGTCACCAGAGAGAGGAGATCAGCACCTGCCCCTCCGCTGTCCCCCTTGAGGAGGTTGTAGATTGCCATGAGGCCACCGCTCAGCCTTCTCTTCTGCAAGCTGAACAAGCCAAGTGACCTCAACTGCTTCTTATAAGTCTTGCCCTTGAGGCTTTTCACCATCTTGGTCGCCCTCCTCTGGACACACTCTAATGGTTTGGTGTCCTTCTTACACCGAGGCACCCAGAACCACACACAGCACTCAAGGTGAGGCTGCACCAGTGCAGTGCAGAGCAGGATGATCACATCCCTTGACCAGCTGGTGATGCTGTGCCTGATGCACCCCAGGGCATGGTTGGCCCTTTTGGCTGCCAGGGCACACTGCTGACTTGTCATCAACTTGACATCAACCCAGACCCCCAGATCTCTTTCCACAGCACTGCTCTCCAGCCTCCTGTCCCCCAATTTGTACATATAACCAGGATTACCCTGTCCCAGATACAGAATCCGACATTTGCTCCTGTTAAATTTCATACGGTTGGTGACTGCCCATCTCTCCAGTCTATCTAGATCTCTCCAAGACCTCTCTACCCTCAAGGGAGTCCACAGCTCCTCCTATACAATCAACTATGAATTTTTTTCTTTCTTCACAGTAGTGTTTACAAAGCTAAATGTATTGCTTTTTGCAAATGGCTGTCACTTACTTGGTAGGAGCAAAATAAACAGCAGAAGGTATAATTATTTGAAACCAGAGAGCATGCAATGCCAACTCACTCAAAAATATCCTACCGCTATCACTGGAATTAAACCAGAACATGCTAAAACTGGGTTCCAAGCGCACATCTGTGGCTGAAATGCACCATGATTCCAAAAGCATGTGGTCACAAAAAAATGTCAAGTCCCTGACCAATGTCCTGGCAGGTTTTCCTGGTTCCTTCTGAATTTGACAAAGTTTAATCAGGACAATATTCCCTGTGGTTCTCTGTCTGGCACCTGAGTAAGAGGCTGGAGGGTTTCACAGCATCTGGCCAGGCAGCATGCTGCAAAGTGCAGACCGGGGTTCTTTCACAGTGAATTTTCAAAGACCGGGTCTTAGTGCTAACAGATCTAACACTATCATCTGTGAAAGAGAATAACCTTTTACCACCCACCACTTCTTCAAGTCCAGATATTCACACTGTTTTCCATATTGTGCATGGATTTTCCTCAGTTTTTTGGGCATCAACAACAAAAAAGCCAGAGTCATCAGGCAAGGTTACAGCACAGATGTTGTCTGACTTCATTCAAAGTTTTGTGTTGACAGCACTGAGCTACAATCCTGGCCAGCCTCTGCAGCCTGGGCTGACCCAGAAAACCCTCCCTCCGTTCAAACTGGGTCAGCGTGGGCTGCACTGTAACCCGCCTGTGCAGCTTGCTTGTTTTCAAAGCACGGAGGATTTCTGTCTCTGGATTTCCTTGCAGGACCTGCCAAAAGCTGAATGGTCTTACACAGGCCAAAAGCACAACACGACCTTTAAACACACTGCAGCATTTTGGCCAATAAAAATGGGAGCTTGGTATGCACCCGATAGCTTCTTCATATCTTGTTACCAGGCTATTCGGTCTTTCACAATGCTATCTTCACATTTTGTAAATATTTTTTCATCTCCCAATCTATCTGCACAATAACATTTTTGAACAACCAGAAATCACAGTTTGAAATTATATTTAGATGCCTTTAATCCTTTAAAATTTCTAATCCCTTTTTAAATACAAGTCTGAATGACTCAGGTCTAGATCTACAATTAGGAACTCTGTGCGAAACAGGTTCCCAATTTTAGCTATGCAGCTGCCTCACCAACATTACAACTTCAATTTTCTATGTAGCGCTAAGAAGATGTAGCTAAGATTGGGTTTCAGAGAGGCCAGCGCAGTAAGCTGGAAAAATACCCATTTAAAAAAAAAATATCTGGAAATTTAGGATGGAAATATTGAAAAAAAAAAAGCAAAAAAAAGCTGAGGATTAATTAAGCGTGCTTTAAAGCGCCAAAGATCTCATCCTGCACTGCAGAGAAGTACGTCTCTCTTCATAGAAAGATCAGACTCTTCCGGTGACTCTTCTCATTCAGATACACCACAAACATTGAATCTATATGAAGTATCCTGTCCTTAATCCACCAAATATTTAATTATTCATACAAAAGAGTAACCATTTCAACCCCAGTGGTTTCGCAAGCTTTGAGTTAATGGCTGCCACTGGCCTCATACCCAAGTCACTCCAGACAAGACAGGAGCTCAAAGCCCCACTAAGTGAGTCCTCGAACCACCACTGCATAAAGGGCTGGTTTTGCATTGAGTGTCTCTGGGTGACTTCCCTGCTCAGACATTATTAATACGTCTAAAAGCCTTCCGAACCAGGTCTGCCTTGGCACGCTGCCGGAGGTAGAACAAAATTACCTAAGCCAGACCACAGCCTTCTGTGCAGGTCAGACTAAACTGAGACTTAAGTGCTCTAGTATACTGTAATGATAATCCTTCACTTCATCCCGCCAGTGCTTCTACCTCCTGTCACAGGAGTAGGTGATACACCAGATGGACGAAACAGAGACTGAAACTTGTTATGAAAATCTTTCACCCTACACCAGTCCTCTGTTCTGATCCCAGGTTTTCTGTTTTTGTTCCAAACCATATAAGGGAAAAACCCCCAGCCTTTGCTCTCTGGGATATATCAACATCAAGAGCGGCAAAGAGTGGGGAGTGATTTAAACATTTGCTAATGTCCCAAACACATCAGTTCTATGTCTGAAAGGACTGGGAAGGAGTAAATAAAATGCAAGACTTTCAGTAAAACAGTTGAAGTAGTAGAAATTAAGTATACATATTTTCCTGCATGAAAAACAGAAATTAAGATATTGGTGTGAAGAATGGGAGGAAATGATGCAGGAACAGAGAAGCAGGGGGAATATTTCAGAGGCAGGAAAGGCTAATATCTTATTTCAGGCATCTGTCTAGAAAGTGATCAGCAGATGGAAGGTTCACAACATCTGGCATTTAAAGAGAAAGTCAATATTTAACAGTATTTCCTCTCTGTTTCAAAATATTGATTTTTGAAAATAAACAACCTTTAAAGAGCACATACATACAAAAACCCCTCAAAAGCAAGCTAGCTATGGTGCTGGGTCTTAGCACATCACCCAGCTGTCTCAAATGTGGTACCACCTGCCCCAAGGGTAGATTGAAACCTTAGAGTAGAAATTGAGGAACAGTTGTCCTTGGTTGATCAGATTATATTATTTTGATTATTCAGTCAAACCTTTAAGTCCATCTGCAATTCCCATGGGCCACAGTGTTACATGCACAGGAATATCCAGAACGGGCTTGCCTGTCAGGGCTACAAGCAGTCTCCGAAGTTCTCCACCCTGGATTTTAGCACAGCTGAAATGAGCAGGACATGCTACGTTTGTGTGCAGCTGGGAAGTGCCCCAGCCACAAACACGCCACGCCTCCTGCCCCTGGCACAAGCAACAGTGCGGGAATGGACGCACGCTGCTTCCCTGCAGGCTGGCATTTCCTGCCTTTCCCTGTGAGACAGGAGTGAAACAGAATTGCAAAAAGCTATTTTGGAGGAAAAGGCATATGTACTATGGTCCATAGCTCATCTGTGCTGACAAGAGCTCTCCAGGCTGCACTGGTTGCTCTCCTAAAAGCATTATACATTTGTATACATAAAAATAAGTATTTATCAGACCAATGCCCAGAAAAAAATAGGACATTATCTAGTTTTACAGGAATTTACGTATTTCTATATGTACACATTTCTCAGATGTCACTGATTTTACAATACAGAGAAATATTTCAGAAAAATTTTCACTCTTCTAACAGAACATAATGATGAATCTGATCTCTCAGGTTTCCAAACAACGAGCCAAACTCTCCCTCCACTCAGGCCTGTTAAATTAGTTGTGACTATGACCAGAACTGGCACTGTGTTCCCAAAAACACAGGCTCGAATGATTTATGCTTCTATCTTGGAAATGAATTATAAATACATTTTAAAATAGAGCAGTGATATTTTAGTTCAATTCGTTTTCCATAGCAACTTCTAAATCAAGTGTTGTCTCCACATGTCAGGCCAGCATGGCCAAAGCCACCACATATGAATTAAGGTGGATGTTAAAGAGGGAGCAGTATCTCAAAACCGCTTTCTCTTTCGGAAGGGGAATTTCTTTTTCCGCTCCTTTCCTTAATCTGAAGTTAATGCTTCTTCCAAATTGAAAAAACATGTGCATGAAAAATTATAACAGGAAACTTGGAGGAAGGAGCCACAACAGGAGGTCATCATTAAAAAATTCTAAATTCAGAGCTGTGGAAGGCCAGGAAGTGTCATTCACCTCTTGTGCCCCAGTAACAAATCTGGAGTTGGGTTGGGAAAATCTCAGTCATAAGCAAATTTCAATATGCGCCTGAAGGGAAAGTTAAGTGAAACCTGTGCCGTGTAGCCAAAACTGCAAATTAAATCCTAAACAATCATGCCCCAAAAGAGTCAACAACCTTAGTCCAGATAAAAGACAGCTTATTTTCTAGACTCTGAGAGCTGTTCAGATGTCCTAAATTCCATCTAAGCCCCTGAGCCTAGTGTTTCCTTTTCACTAAATGTTTTTGAAAGCCTGAAGCCAGCCAAGAGAAAACACCCAGTACAAAAACTCATGTACAATTCCGGTTGTGTTAATAAGTCCTAGATGATAAAGGTCTTTTTGCTTCCAAATTTTTCCCCCTTAGTTAAGCTACCTTACCCAAATCCACTACCAAGAGAGGTTTGATATCACTACATAGAAAGGAGTTGTTAAAAATGGGAGGACGGACACTGTCATCCGTCAAGGTCTCGGACTTTCCTTGCAGAAAAAGGAAACAAATCCTTGCAGAGTGCAGTGTGGAGAAGCCAGTAGCGTATAGCTCACTGGAGCAGGGGGTACTGTTTATTCACAAGTCACAAGCCTGTATCCCCAGAACTGTGTGATGAGGAGTACATGAACATGAGCCAGCTGAAATGCTTCTTTCTACTTAGCAACTTATCTTCCATGTAATTTCTTTCACTTCAAAATCTTTCTTTGAAAAGTGATGTGGAACTAACGCAGCAGCTGCAAAACACTGCTGCTGCATACCTGGTTCGTTGCACAGGCCACTGTAAAAAGCAACTGAGGAAGACTGGACAGTCTGTCTCCTCACCTAAAAAAAATGCCAGAATCTGTCTGTGCAAACGTCTGATCGCTAGGAATGATCTGCTATTGGGGATGGCTTTTGAAGATGATTTGAAAAAGCTACGAAAACTCACTGCTGCAGCCAAACAAGCTATTTGTAAAATGCTAGACAAAGAATTTCTGTCTGATGTCTTTCAAAGTTTCTCAGCAGCTGGCCATATACAGAGCGGCTCACACTGAAGATGTATGATTTCCTTCTATGCACTGTGTAACCTGCTCTTCTAAATTCAGATGTTAGACAATTTCTTATTATAATTTATTATCTATTTTTATAGTATTAAAACCAGCAACATAATCTTCAGGTTTATTGATTTGACTACATGTTCTGGTCTCCCCCTCCTCTCCTAATGACCTGGATCTGTGAATAGACTGTTGTTTCGACACTACTGGGCAAGAATGGCCTGTTAGCATTCAGCCTTAGTGCAGGCACTGGTTGTTTGGCATCCCTGAATTTACGCCCATCTGTCAAAGTGGTTTTGTTCCCACTCAAACAGTCATATGCTGGTTGCGAGGGAGTACTGGCACCAGGTGTAAGTTTAGAGTAGACACAGCTAGAGTGTTAAAAGAAAAAAAAAAAGTTTTGCTTTGCAAGAAGCTGCTTCTGATAGCGAGTAATCAAAACATATGGAGATTACAGCCCCAGATTTGTAGATTTGTTGTCACTTTGAGGCATTATGCCACAAACAAATGCTTTTATCCTTAAAATGTTTCATTGCTGGGAATTTACATTTGAAAAGCCTAATTAAGGGACAATATCGTCCCCCACAGAAAATAAGCAATCTCCACAAATTCAGTGGATATCCTTTGAAGTAAGCTGAAAAAACTTACCCTTACATAAGACTTCATTTTGTTAGTGGAGGGCTGGTGTTTCTTGCTCCTTTAAATGAGTTACAGGCATTCAAGGAGGCAGAGGTTAGGGAAAGTTGTCCTGTGAAGAAAGGAAAAAGCATGCATTACTTTTTGGGAACACTATTTTCTTTATGCTGGTCACATTTCCTATTCAGTAGCAAAGGAAGGTTTACACTCCTTTGACGATAAGCAAATTGAAGCTTTTCTAAAACTGTGAACCACATTTAGAAATTGAGGAGTGGGCATATTATTAGATACTCAGTAGCTTGTGTATTGTTAAGAACGTCTAGGGGATTTAGTTTAATAGGAAGCAGCCAAGTCTGAGCTCTGTCAGATGACTCTTATTTTTCTCCCTGTCTGGTTGAGTAAGAAAACCTTCCTATCACACCCTACATCCAGGGGGACAGACCTCTCTGATGACAGAGGGTCACCCCTTAAACATTCTGAGAAAATGTGCAGGAAAAACAGAAAGGCAATGGGACTCAGTTAAATGGGATGGAGGAACGACAGAAGGGGGCAAAAATCGGAAAGCATGAGGAGAGCACCCTCCAGTTGTGCTTTGAGTACACTGAAAGGAGAAGGTGCTTTGTTGTGCCAAAAGGACACAGGAGTTCAAAACCTCAACAGTTCAGGTGCTCTGCACCAGGTTGTCTGGAAGGTGATGAGGTTCCCCATTGAACAGCCAGGTGTGACACAGAAGTGTTAGACAAGTCTCCCGGGACACCTCTGCACGGGTCTGTGAAACACGTCTGGCATAATGCTGCTCTCTGGGGTGCAGCACAGACATACCCCAGGGGTCTGAGGCCACCCTCGGGGTATACAGGGCAGACAGAGCCTGGGTGTCTCACTGAGAGCTCTCTCAAAGGCAATCTCTCATCTCAGCTAGCCGATATTGCTTGGACTTTGGAGGACATATATCATGGTTCTTTGTCCTGCCATAAAATGACCTGTGACTCTTTCCCAGTACATTCTGGGAAAGGCAAAAGGAGTATTGGAGGAGTGCCCTCTTTGGCTGCAGGGTGATCACATGAGTGAGTGAAAGCATCACTTAGGTATTAAGCTACACTCTCTGTTAGGCAGCAGATCTGGATAGGAAACATCAGACTTGCAAGACAGCTTTGTGTATGAATAGGTACCAGGAATGAAAGGAGACTCAGTAAAACCTTATGCTAAAGCTGTAGGGAAAAATATAACAAGCAAACATCTTTCTCCCCACATCAAAGTAACTTGTAAGCTAACGAGCCAGAAACAGATGTTTGGTATTTTCCTTTCAGAATCAGCAGCTCCCTAAAATGATTCCCGAGTTTCATCATCTTTTGTGTTCTGCTCAAAGCCAACCATTTAGAGACAGAAATAGTTCTGACAGCGCTACACTGGCTGGTGCTTCCAGCTACGCTCTCTTGCCTGCAATTAAAACATTATGCTTTATATCCTTGTGATAAAAAGGGATAAAAATTATTTTCTTGGCATCCAAGTAGTTACTATCTTCAGACTTTTATGAGAGTTTTGATAGTGCTTAAGAAAACAGGAAATTGAAAACATGTAAATAAAGTAGAGGTGTTGGAATAATTCCATAATGTACCCCTTTCATTCTCCTGATGCTCAGTTGCTGAGGGTTGTCAAGCCCTTCCAGTTATGTTAACACAAATTAAAATCACATTAAGGTGCCATTCCCAACTGTAGCTCACACATTAAGATGCCTTAACAAAAACGTGGGCAGACTACTCTGATGTTTGTTGGAAAGTGAAAGAGAGAGAGAGCAGGAAGAGAATGTAATTCCGGCACAGTAAGTGGAAGCATTTCTGGATGAAATAGTACTAACAGTACTTATTAAATTTCATAACAGGATGTTCTCAGCTCAAATATCCTCCTTAGCCCTTGATTTTATAACTGAGACTGGCAGAGCAAAGCCACTATAAGGCCAGACAAACATAAATGTTTTACTTATTTTAAATTGCTTTTTCCCTGTAGCGTTGCTGCCCCAGACTCTCTGGATTCCCAAGGTTCAGGCACACTCCTATGTATCTCACACTTCAGGCACCAGGGGAAGCCACTTTTACCTTCCAGATTCCTGCATTACCAGTTCTTAAACCAGCCTTACAATTGGAGTGTTGCTATCTGCTGGGTCTCTGTCCATTAGTCCCGGACTTCCTTCTCACATCAAAAACAAACCCTCCCATCTTGAGTTTTCAGAGAAGGTAGAAAAGTCATCTCTGTCTACTTTGCACATCAATTATTTCTAATAAGCTGGCAGACAATTCTCTGCTTTCTCATCAAACCTTCACAGACAGAGGTTCAGGGCTAGACAGACCTTTTGTCTTGTATCGACCACATCCCCCTTTGAGACTGCTCAGGTGCAAACACCACCTGCTTCCCACCTTCCGCTCCAGCACAGAGGAACCTGGTGAGGAAGGCTTGGAGCCTTCCTTTCCTCAAGCAACAGTGCTCTATTGCTGGCTTTGGATATGTTAATACTTCCTGGGCCTCCTCCAAGCTGCCTGCCTGCCCAGACAGATTGTTAATGACTGCTCCCAGGGCTGCCCTAAGCCTTTAACAGGTTGGTAACTCATTACAGGGAACAATGTTCCTTTTCCCAGGCAAGGAATCATTCCAACATCAAAGTTCTGCCTTTCCATACATTAATCCTTGTATTTCAGACAGCTTGTTCATTGGTAACCGCACTTAATGTATACCTACAAGAATAATCCATATGGCTCACTACTGAGTATTGATTAAGGTCAGACAGAGAGAGAGGCAGACTGTTCAGGGCAGCAAGAGGTTTGGAATGACACCTGTCTAAATAAAGAAACAGGATCAGATCTTAACTAGCTATGATTTACAATAGATGTTGCTGTCACCACCTGCACTGTGTTATTAGATTATTTTTTTTGCATTATTTTTACCTACATTGTCGGTCTTACACCTAGGTGATAATTTTTTTTTCTCACTTTGATTAATTTTTGTGGAGCCCTCCTCACACTTGTTGATCTACCAAAATAAAATAATATTTTTAAAAACAGAAAACATATGGTTTGATATTTAGCCTGAAGATTAGTAACACATTTTAACATATGGCCACAAACAATATAAACACATATCCAAACAAGTACACTTTTCAGTGTGTTCCATATGTGCATTTTTATATATATTTTTAATACATATGTACACACACACACAGACAATCAAAGGTTGTTGTGTTGTGAGATGAGGAAAAGACCGTCATCTTCTGTATCAACAAGCTGGCACAACCTGGAATATTAGTCCTTAAGCATCCAGCCTAATGGGTATAATATATTTTCATGTTGCTTTAACCATTTCAACACCAGGCCCTAGTGCCTGTAGGAGTTTAGCTCCCTATGCTCAGTGCCAGCTCACTTCCAAGAGCCTGAGCGGGGGCTCCCCTCTCCTCCCCTCGGAAGCAGCTCTCAAACCGAAGGTCTCACCCTTCACTCCTGCTGATGCCTGGTTTCACACCTCTTTAACCCTGGCCCTCACCCACTGACTTGACTTGGGACTTGCCTCGTCGCCAAGGACTTGCTGGGCAGCCACTGAGCTGAGGCCAGTCCCAGTCACTGTCTCTGGGCCTGGCCATGACCCTGATGGTGCCGACTCAACTTCAGACCCCTTGTTAGTGTGGTTATTGCCCCTCACTTGCCTGGCTCTCACCCTCAGCATCCAAAACACTGTGCTTGTGTAGCTGCCCCACACTCTTCTACAATCAGATTTGTTTCTTTTAAAGAGCAGCTGCTCGTGAGGATCAATCCATGATCCTGACCATGCAGAGCTCTGCACCACCGTTGCCAGTAGCAATGGCATGTTGGACAATCCCACAATTAGCTGCCAAAATCCCACAATTAGCTGTCAAATGAACGTGTCTATTTGAGAACCTCCCTACCTCTCACTCGCTCTGCACTCACTCAGCTTATTGCTTGTCCTTGGGAAGGTCAAATATTATTACCTCTTTTGGAGCATAACCAGAACCTTAATTCTATTCCTGGCTCCTCATAATATTAAAGTTTGAAGAAGATGTTGATACCACGGCCCTTGCATATGTTAGCAGCAGAAGTTCCTCCAGTGCGAGCGCAGACAAAGCAGGTGTTTGGCAGTGAGTGGTTTTTCTCTTGTGTCCACTCAAGAAGACATAACGGCAGCACGTACCAAGCCTAGTGATTGCAAATGCCAGCTGTGGGGCTTACGTGGAAATGCATCTCAGCTCCCAACAGGTTCGGAGGAACATTAGACAGCTGAAAGCCAAGAGAGAGTCAAGTGATTCATAGACAAGTAGAAGAAGTTTTGTTTTGTTTTTTCCTCCCTTGAAACAGAATTACGTTTCATGGATGGTGAGACAGAGAAGAGCCTCTACAGAGCTTCTGTGGATGGCATCCGCAGAATTCTAATGTATGCTAAGTAGAATCATTAATATTCATAGATCAGTGTTAGTGCCAAAAGAAATTATTTTTACAACAAATTCAGCTTACTGCATTCTGAGTTGTCAAATCTCTACAGGATTTTGAAGCTCACAGGCTCCTTTTAAGCTCAAACTGAATCCAGAAAACAGAACTGTCTTTTAAGTGTAATGAACTTCAATTGTTCTACCTTTTTGGCTCCTTTTCCAGACACATACTAATCCCGTAGATTCAGCTTCTCAATTTCTCCAACTCACCGTGAGTTTGAAGAGGTCAGACACTACTAAAGCCATCAGGGAATATCCTTAGATAGTCCTTTCATATTTTCAAAGGACTTAAGCTGATTTTTGGCAGGCACAAAACACAGAGATTACTTCTAGAATATGCTGTTTTGTTCACAGCACTTCATTTTCCATAAAAACTTTTTTTTTTTGCTAGCTGAAATGTCTTGAACTAGGTGATCATTTCAGTGAAAAGACTTAAATCAGCTTTAGTATAAGCCAGCATGTATTTATTAAGTTCTACTTTTATCTAGTGAATTGTCTTTTGAGGCTGCTTTGTTCTGCCCAGATACCACTGTGATTTACTAGGCTGCTGTTCAAATCTCAGCAAAGGACACTATGAAATATCACCACATAAGTCACATGGTGGATTCCCTACATCCCAATCGCCTGATTCTATCCAATAATATCAGAGCAATCCAGCTCTGAAGAAGCCATTCTTCAATTTCTCTAAGAGACAAACTGCAAAGCCGTATGCTGTTTGTTATCCTGAAGGAAGAAGAATAACAAAAAAGGAGCAGAGTTGCCTTCTACAGCTGATGTCTCAAACCAGGATAAAGAAATTCTTTCTTTCACCCAACAATTTTTCTTGTTAGATATGCCTTAAAAATTAAGATTTTCCTTATATGAAAATATAGTATCAGAGCTACAGCAAATTGTACTTCATGGTTAGGGAAATCTGTGAAAAGGTGCCTAAATTCAATCTTTACATGCGGGTTTCTTTAGAATTAGATCATGAGAAAGCTCTTTTTCTGAAAAAGTGAATATATTTTAAATAAAAACTTAGATGTTAGTTCTCACATAAAAACAATCTCTCAAAATAACCTGAGGTTCAAACATTTTGATGGCTAAGATAGAATTTGAAGATGAAAAATCTTGGAGCAGAACAGCCCTCTGAAACTAGAGAGCCTTTATTCATGTTCATCATCTGTATCAGACCTACTAATGTGGGAGGATAAGAATGTGGTCTTGAGTCAAAGCAGCTTCACTGACATGGCTACGTTTTCATAATTGATCTGGCTGTGAAACATAACCGGAATGCCACTGATCTCTTTTCTGTGTAAGCTCACAAACCAGAGGGATGGGATTCCACACGAGCTCACAGACTAATTTGATTTTCCACCAAATTGCAATTTATAATAAAAGATTCTGGAGAACATCAGAGGCATACTTGTGGCAGAGATTCATCCTGTTGAAAATTCATGTGTTGTTTGTTCCGTAAAACAAACATAAATCAAGTAATAGTAGGTCAGGTCAATAAGACTTTAAACCCAAATTGTGAGTAGCCATCACAAAACCTCTGAGTGTGTAGACTTGCATTCGTTCACTGCTTTATACCATCACTTTCAACAGCGGAACAGCTTTCCGAAAGCTTCTCTGACTCTCTCAGTAATACAGATATCTTTTTCCTAGTTGTTCTTTTACAAATCAACTTCTGTGTCTTGCAACACACCCTGTGTGGCAATTCCCACACCACTCCTCAGCACCTTGTGCTGCCCAGCACACTGGGGTATATTGCAGAGTTGGAAGCCGGGCTGCAGAAGATGGCCACGTTCCCATAGCATGGCATAGAGGGTCCATCAGCCCTGCAGCACCAAAGGAGTCACGATTCTCCAGCAGCACTGTGCAGACCCAGATGTACTACCCCAGGTGCTGGAGTGCACATCCCCTTCTGGATGTGACTGATAAAACCATGGCCCCCAAAGCACGCCCAGTACCGTGTCATGCCGCCTTGCCAACAGTGTCAGTGTCCCTTCAATCCAAACTAGATCTGCAAAGCATGCTGGTAAATGTATTAGGTTACTCCATCCTGTTTTTTCAACAGAAAAACATAATGAAAGCACCACATCCAGCAAAACTCTCAAGGGTAGAGGACAAGAGAGGGGGGAAAAAAGCAGCAGCTAGGGCAGAAATGTCTTCAGCTAAACAGAGCTGTATCTACAAGCGGATGTGTGAGCTATAGTACGAGTCCCAGTAGAGGGGACATATTGGACAATGCAGATGTATCTACATTATCTATTTAGTTGCAGTAGAATAAACTCCTCTATGCAAATATGTATATCCATCTATATTATGTTCCTTAGGACTTAAATATTCTTTACCATTCTTTACTAAAATGGCTTTGCACGTAAAAGCCAAGACTTATACAAACATAGCATTAATGATAATTTACTGTATGGCCTGCATTCTCTTTCTGATTAGACTGTTAACTTTAATGCAAATGTCTATGTGCAGTTTGTAAAAGATATTTTCATATTTGTGCTGTTCATAGCTAGGAGTAGGAAAACAGTTTATGGAAAGCAATTTGTTCAATGTAATTCTTCAGCTGCCCATGAATACACCACACTTGTCATTGAATTTATTTTGCATTAAAAATCATTGCTGAAAAAATGTTAGTATGTAATTCTTGGTCAATAAATACATTTCTAAGCACTTCATTGCAGATGACTTGTATTCTACATATATCATGTATCTACATAAATAATGTACATACATCTGTACATTATGTACAGATCACATGGCATCACTTCTGGATATCTTTCTACAGCTATTTTGCATAACCAAGCCAGCAGTTATGCAAGCGTTTTTCTGGACAGATATACTTAACCAGAATACGTGTGTAAAGTGAACACAAGAATACTCAAAGGCAGACTTTTCAGAAAATATTCACCTAAAGATATACATATTGACAATATCTCTTGAGAAAACACTGCACCATTTCCTACTGAACACTGAATTTTTTTGCATATTCTGCACACTATAACAACAAAAAGACAGAGTGATGATCAAGACACAACAATCCCTCAAGAGATTGTTCAGAGAACAAATTATGTTGAATGGAAAAACCTATTTATGCATACTGTCACCCTTTATGAGAGCAGAAAAACACCACCAGTGTCTTTCAACAAAAGGAAGTTTAGTGTCTCCATGAATGGAACAGTCTAGAGGTACTTTCTGGGATAATACAGAAGGTCAAGGGTTTATGCAGTATTTGCTCAGTGCCTAGTCTTTCCTCCTGCCCTCAAAGTGGCCATGATTTCAAAAAAAATATGAGCTAGAATAAACGACGCATCTAACAAGGACCAAACTCCTAAAAACAAGGCTGTAAAAAAAAAAAAAAGAAAAAAAAGAAAAATTATGCCCATATATAACCCCCCCC
>WKFP01014201.1:251397-283328 GCA_011057875.1 Pterocles orientalis | reverse complement strand
CCCATGGGGGGGGGGGGGGGTTGCATTAATGATACTCACATGAGAGGATTTGCCAGATCAGAAATCTGCTTTGCAAAAGGTCTAGATCCGAGATACTTCCCATAGGATCATTTTCCAAGGAGACAAGTAGACACTACAACGGACTACACATCTCATCCTAAAGTGAGATACATCTAAAACAAGTCAGATTAATTATGCCCACTAGATATAAGCATAGAGATTGCAGATGCTGTAGATAAGGTGAATTCTATCCCATGTTAATAAGGAAAATTGTGGCCATGAAAGCATTGCTACCAAGTACTCTCCAGCAAGTAGAAACACATTTCCTGGATCATTTTAAATGTTTGGAGCTTTTTTCCCCTGAAAGTAGAAACCTGTGTGCCAGAGAAGAGGAGATTCTTGTACCATGTTCAGACGGCCTAAACAGGAAGAAGGCTTCGGATTTTTCCTAGAATGTAATAAACCCAATTAAAATTCACAGGGACTCTTTTTAACTTCTTCCCTATTAAGCAATACAGATTTCTCCATTTATGGGAGAAGAGTTCACATTCTAAAAAAATGTGAAACAAGATAGTTTGGCGCAGATCTAATTTTGCTTGCATGCATTTCTTAACTCTGCTTCATCAAGCTTCTATTCTTCGTATAAATATTCAAGTTGCTCCATAAGCAAATCTTGCACAAATAATGACTGTCATTAAACTGCTCATTTAAACAGTTGATTCAAGTGAAATATCAGGGTTCTCTAGTCTGCCAGATAAGCACTTGGGAAGTGTTGCTCTGTTATTTGACATGTTTCCCTTTTTTAAAATCCTAAAGAATTCCATGACTTGCACAATAAGCAGCTTTACATTTTAAATTGGATGAGCACAGATACTGATGCAAAAAAGAAATTCATCATCGAAAGAATAAACAACTCTGTTGATACTTCATTGTTGACAGGATTTCTTCAACAGAACCAAAACATTTGCTTGCTTTGGGACACAGAAGGATTTAAAACTTCACAGTGGTCAAAGCACAAAATGAATGTGAAGAAGCAGGGAGTACCTCTGTAAAAGGAAAAGTATTCCTGCAAAGGAAGTTACAGACTTTGATTTTCACTTGCATGAGTCCTCGTCTAAGACAACCCACAAATACGTTGATTGCCTGATTAAGCAGAAGGACACGTAACATTCATCAGCTGAAAATCCAGATCTTTTCCCTCTCTGTTATTATTACCATGGTATTTAGGCACCTCTGTCATGAAAGATGAGGACACTGCAAAGAAGTGCCTGTGATTTAATGAGCTCTCAGCTAAAATGCATATGCTGAACAGGAAATAACATTTTTCAAGTCCAACTCATAGGTCTAGAGCAAAGTCTATATTGGCAGGTGTCTGCTTGCCTAGGGAAAATGGATTCACATTGCTCTGCTGGTGGACTGGACTCCAGACAGGCTCTTCTCATCAGCTGTGAGGTGGCAGCTTTGGCATCATGCCAGAGGCATCTCCACACCTCCCTGCTTATCCTTCTGATTAATTAATCATGACCCAGAGAATCCCAGTGTGATAAAAGGTGTTAAATGACAGTAGAGGTGAGGGGAGCTGCATACAGATAGCTTATGAGCAAATAGCAGGTAACGCTGACTGTTAAAAAAGATGCTGCTGTTTAGCATTGGATGTCAGTTGTTTTCAGTACTCGCTTCAACAACAGAAAAATGAGAATAGGCCTAAAGAGAAAGAAGAGTTTGCACACCAACTGTACAGACTGAGAGAAGACTACGAAAGGATAAATGGTAACAGCAATCACAGATTTCACTTTTGTTCACATACACACTGCAGGGTCACTGTAACTATCATCTTTTGCATACATTTAGATCACTGAGCAAGAGCTAAATGAGAGAGATGCCAGTTCCAGCCAATTCTCAGCAGGGAACTGATCTGATTCTCATTTACCTCTCATTGACTTACACCTGCGAATTGAGACATGAATTGCCCAACAAAACTTGAAGGAACCAGTCACGACCACATCAACACCAGGAGTCCTACAAAACACAGGCAAAAAGCCTGCTGTGGATTAAAGAGTTCATAAATAAACCTTGAAGGGAAGACAGATGCTCCTTTTGTAGCTAGAAGGGAACATTTGTGACTCACTATGCAGGGAAAAAAAAAAAAAAGTTTCTCAGTCCTCCACAATCCCCCTGCATCACTCGCTAAACATTTTTTTGTGAAAATAATTCCTCTCTCTCTCAAATTTGTTGTAGCCTTTCTCTGCAAAACACCATCTTTTTGGAGAAAAACAGGGAGAAACAGGATGCTATGCTTAAAAAAATATAGTTCTAAACTAAAAAGAAGCTTTCATGGCCTGGGCTTTCTGGATGTACAACTGCACCAAAGGCAGTGACATAAAGGTAACAACCTCGGGATCCTTATGCAAAGTGGGATTCCAAGGAACACCATGTGCTTAGCATTTACATACAGAAGCGGTGCAAACTGACCATCATTCACCCTCCAAGTAGATCACTTTAAGAACTAGCTATAGTCCAGTACCGGTACCATTTAAGCATCAAAGAGATTGGTTTTTTTTCTTTGGGCTTCACTCATATAAGTTTTAGAAGTCTTTTGCTATGTGTAACCAATTCTTGTAAATCTCCCCTGGCAAGGTAAGTAAATCCATCCTCCAAAGCAGGAAAACTTCCCAGGTTTCTTTAAAAGCTATGCCATCCAAATGCAAAGAGGATTTACTTTAACTTGTTCCACACATTCCCTTCTTCCCCAGCAGGTAATTTCTCAGAAGAATTTGGCTGACTTAATTGGTCTCACCTTTGATTCTAGAGAAGCTCAGTTTCAGGGTGTTTATCAAGCTAGTTGCAACATATAGACTATGCTCCAGTCTCCACCTGATAGCTAGTATAACTTCTAAGACACCTCCATTGCTTTCCATTTTGAAGCGGAGATCAAATATTGTGGTACAGCTTCAAGAAAATCTCTTAATTAAAACTTGGGAAATACATAACATGCCCAGGAGGCCACAAGGACAGGATAAGATCAAAATCAAGTTTACACAAAAGAGGAATTGCCAAAATTGCTCAAAAATTAAAATTCAAAAGATGAAACACTTGAAAAAAGAGAAACAATGTGAATTCATATTTTGCTTCTTTGGAAGTATTTCTTTTTATGAATTAGCTCAAACATACCATGTAAGTTCAAACACTTCAAGACAGTAAAAAATGTAATTTTTACCATAGTGCATACGCAAGGCCAAGCAAAAGTCACTTTCTATATCCTAGAAAGCTCTGTTCAACTAACACAGATAGGGAAAGTTCTCCTTATTTTGTTAATAGATGAAGGTTTCAAAAAAATTTAGAAAAAAAAATGCTTTAAACAAGACTTGCATTTCTCTTTACCAGTAAAACCCAATCTATTCTGAAATAGAATAAATGCAGCATTTAAAAATAAGTGAGAAGTCTCTTACATTAACTGAATAAAAACAAGGGTTTAACACTGAGGATTAATCTATATCCCTTTTCTTTGTGCATGACTTACAGACAGTACAATTCAAGGAACAACCTTATTACAGTTAAATGGTAAAATAAATCTTGTTTATGAGAGTTTGTTTGAATGCCATTTTAAGTCATATATTGAGATATGTAAGTGCTTCCATGAACGATTACTTTGCAGTAAGTATTCATCCTCCTGAAATATAAATTCTCCAAATTATTTGTAGATGTGCTAAAATGCAGCTCATTCAGCAAAGAATCAGCAGTTTGAATAATGAAAAGGAGGGATATGAAATTTAAAAAAAAGGGGTCTTGCAAATTTTTAAATAATATAGTCACAGTGAATCTGCCTGGTGTTGTCTGTTCTTCATACTCCTGATCTTCTTAGCAAGATTATATCCTTGAAACAGAGCTTGTGAGTTTGGGGAGAGAAGGCGGCATCTCTATGGCAGCTACAAAGACAGTGCTTTCACATACAAGGAGAGAATAAGGACCTTTTCCTAGGTAAGTACCTCCTTGACCAGGATGGAGAGAAAGGTGTAACGCTCAAAACCAAATAGTCAGCTTGTAACAAAGACGCACACCCAAAGAAGGAAGCTGCAATACCACTAGTGTTTTCATACAAGTTTTCCAAACTGCAATTTCCTCCAAGGAAAGCATCATTTATGAACACTGAGCAGGGCACTATCCATAGTCAAGCCAGGTAGGCAATTCCCCATGGCTAATCATTTCTACTGGTTTCAGCTGAGATACAGCTGGTGCTGTGTGTTGGATATGCGACCATAACAGTGCTGATAACAAAAAAAATGTTTTAGCTGTTGCTGAACAGTGCTTGCAGGGTGTCAAAGCCTTTTCTGCTTTTTGCACTGCCCCATCAGCAAATAGGCTGGGGGTGCACAAGAAGTTGGGATGGGACACAGCTGGGACAGCTGACCCCCACTGACCAAAGGGACATTCCAGGCCATGTGACATTGCCCTCGGCAATAAAAGCTGGGGGAAAGGAGGAGGAAGGGGAGATGTTCAGAGTGATGGAACCTGTCTTCCCAAGTAATCATGAGGAGTGATGAAGCCGTCTTTTCCTGTAAATGGCTGACCAGCTGCCTGCTGATGGGAAGTACTGAATTAATGCCTTATTTTACTTTACCTGTTGGACTGTCCTTAACTCAAGCCACTTTTACTCTTCCCATTTTCTCCCCCATCCCACTGCAGGACAGTGAGTGAGCACCACGTGGGGCTTAGCTGGGTTAACCCACAACGTTGAAGATTGAAGTCAATCAGATGACTGATAACAGCTTTAAAGGTTACTGATAATGGTTTTAAAGGAAAGGCTAACAATATAATCCTTTCAGTGCATCCCTTCTGGTGAGCTTCAAAAAAGGGAACCCCTTCTAACAACTTTTACTAAGTTGTATCACAACAGTATTTAAGCCAGAGCAGTATGAGCAGCAAGACACACCTGAGGAGAGTGTAAAACACAAGACAAAGGCATTCAGATTGCAAAGGTCAGGGAGGAGGGAGCAATAAAAAAAAAGTAGCTGTGATGGTGGTATGACATATGCTTGCATTGTGCCGGGTTCTGTATAGACACTGCAGAAGAAAGAATTTTCCCACCTCATTAAAATTGCCAGGTAATAAAGAAAAGAAACAAGCAGAGGAAGAAGCAAGTCAATACTACAGTTACACAGAGGCACAGAATATTTTTGCTACTCTAGTCGTGGAAGCTAAGTACGTAGATCAGTGTGGTAATTTCTAACTACTGAGAAGGAAAAGAACAGAGCCTTTCCTCAGAGTACGAGCACTACAACATCAATGTTAATGACTATTCTGCAATTGCAAAGTGATAGTGTTTCAGTGCCACAGCTATTACTTACCACCTCACATTTTAAAGATTCTGCTAAAAATAAGTTCCAGATGTACATTCCCGCTCCCAGACAGAGTTCTTGCCAGGTAAACGTACCACTTGAAGATGTGAATTGTCCACAAAGGAGAACAGAACCCTTTTCAGACACAGGTAAACCTTAACACTTAGGAGACAGGTAAAAATACCAAGAAAGTAACATTAGAATGCGAACACAAGCAACTTCTTTGGAAAGCCTTTAACTTCCTATCAGCCTCTTACAAACTTCCTGGCTTCTGAAGCCTTTGGGAATCAGAGGATAAGCTGTACAATTAAAAGCTTCCCAGATCTGCTGACCTTTCTAACTGTCCAACTTTTATTTGGCAGTACAACCAATTTTGAAAGTCCCTCCAGATGTTCAGTTATCGGCTTCTCCACATTGCCAGGCCCCATTCCTGGGACGTGCAGGCTGACGGCAGAACACACCATGCCCATACCAGCAAACAAGTCTGGCTTCTAAAACAAGGAGATCGTCTGTCCCCAGGAGTACCTATGAGAAATGGTCCTTATGGCACGCTGGCCATTAAATCAAACTGAGAAGGTAGCAGGGAACTCTTTGGGATATCTACTGTTGTAGGCAGCAATGGTAACACTATCTGTCCTTCTCTTCTAGGGGCAGATCCACTGGCAGAAGAGAAGCAAAGTGTCTCCAAATGCGGAAAGTGTGACCAGACCTCTCACTGCATATTCACGGATCAGTCCAGACACAGGAGAACATCGCTACCCTTTCTGTATTTCCAAAGGGTTGTATGGCCAGGGGCAACTGCAAGCCTACTCTACAGGATGCTGTTTAGACAATAAGCGGGAAATGCTATAAGAATAAAGTGAGGGAATTATAACCATGGGGGTTTGGAGGGGAACAAGGGAACTGTTTCTTTTGAAGGGGGAAGCAAACAAAAAAGTCTTGCAGTACATTCAGCCAAGCTTACTGAGGCGAGCATGTGTTTTCCATACTCTTTCCTCAAAGTACATGGAGATCCTGCCAATAAAGCTCTGAACTGATGTTGCGTTTAACTACTACTGCAGCCTTTACTTCATCATGAACTTACCTCATCAAAGCTTTTTATATTAATGGGAACAAGGCCAGGTCTCACTTACGGATGTAATCCAGAAAAAGCATCACCAACACCCACAGATACACCAAGTTTCTGTTTGTACATGTAAATTACATACATACTTAATACTTACATGTTTACTTAAATAAGGAATCTAAGTCCATACAAAAAGGAGGCCAATTAAAAACTCTTCATAAGGAAAAGGGGAAACTAGTAACACATATGTAAAATAAATTATATAGGAGCACTGCTATTAATTTGTGAAGCCAAACCAGAGTTAGGTTTTAAATGCTCATTGAAACATATACACAAGATATTTCTCCTGTCCCTTGTGTACTATGAAGGACTTAAAAATAGCATGGCATTTGGGATTGCAGCTTTGCTCTTACAGCTTTTAAAATACATAAGCAAAAGTACACTCATAGCTATTTTGGTCACTCATTGGGGGAAGTTATTTGAATTTTCACATAGTCTGGCAACATATCTGCAATTATTTTGTGTTATTTAGAGCACATGTTTCACAAAACATAATACCAATTAAAGAGCTGCTCTATAGTTAAATTTGACCAATTATATTTCTTGTAAAGGCTCAATGTACACGTTTACGTTGAAATAATAGAAAACAAGAGGATATTAATGTATTGAGGATGGTATTATCATTACCACCGGTTTCTGTTGCTATAGCAGTTTTTATCCCGGGATTGCAACATGTTAATTAAGGCTTCTGTTCAGAAGAGAGAGCCTTAGTCTCCAAGAAGACTGTTTAACACGTTTTGTGAGACTTCTGTATAAGCTTAAATTTAAGCTTATTTTAATGTGACTTCCTGAACAGTGACACAGCTTTAGCACACAGGTAAGGGAGTTTTTTCTCTTTACAATTAACTAAATTTCATGTTGTCTCTGAGGTCTTCTCAACTCAGTCTCATTAACAAATTTTGCTCTACTATAGTCCAGGGAACTGAAAAACAGACAGACTGAGATTCACATTTTCCAGTCTGGTCCTTAAACTGGGGGAGATTTCCTTTTCCAGACCAGCCTAGAATCCTAAGGAGTTTTCTGAAAATGAAGACCGAACTGTATAAAAAGGGGAACTCAAACCCAGGCTACTTAGATTTACTAGTCCTTTCATATTTGGCTCTAAAATTGCAGGGAATAGCTCATTATAGAAACATTAGATCTCTGGTCACCATTAATGTCAATGAGAGTCATTACAATTTACAGCCTCACAAAGTCAACAGAGATAAAAGAACGTAAAACACTTAAACGACAGAGAAGGGCAAAATTATGCTCTGTTTGATCACTGTTACACATGCTTCAGGAGTTTCCCTTTAGGACATATTTATGAGTTCTGCATAGAGCTGTTTAATCAAGTAACATGTCGAAACCTAGCCCGTTCCTAGTACTGGGAGCCCAGTAGACACTAACCTGATCTGCTCTGGAGGCACGCAACCACATTAATGCAACGATGAATCCAAGTTAACTTCCTAAATTGCATAAGGGGAAGGGTTTGAAAGTGAGCAAAGGGAATGAGAAATCCATTTTCCATTGTCTCATAGGAAAGGTGAAGCATGTCTGACATGGAGTCCCACCCACCCTGAACCGTCCTGGCACATTTCAAGAGAGCAAACCACAAAATGAGATCACCTGACCAAAAGCACACTTCATATATTGCTTCCTCGTTGTACATGTGTACATAGTATTTAATTTTTTTCCTCTTTCTCTACAGCGCTCAGCCTTGGACTGGCAAGGGGGCTGCACGGCACAGGTTGTGCATTCTTGGGTTTAGTTGTTGCTGAGTCCAGCAGTGCTCATCGTACTCCTCTTGCAAACCGAACAACGACCACCAAGCTCAAATAAATGTTTGTTCTCCTTTACGCTGTATCTGTCCATAAGAGGTAGGAAAGATAGCACCATTTTTTGTGTTCCATCTGAAGACTTAACCTGCACTTGACATTTGCAGATCATCTCCAGGAAGACAGAAGTTTTAATAGGGTAAGTTTTGATAGAGTTTCATATTTCCCTCAACTGTGTGGTCAAAGTTAAACACATCTTTGGCAGTACCACTTAGCAGCACTCCAATTTGGATGCTCAAGTCCCTGCAAGTATAAGTTTCTTTAAAACTATATGTCAGAAAGATTTCTCAAAGGAAGATCCACTCTTGGAAAATTCCCTCTGATCTCACAAATAAGCAATATATTAGTAACTAACTGTGCCAGTTAAGTGCTTTGGAATAAGTACATTTGTACATCCACTCCCCAAATACACAGGAAAAGCAGTGAACTTTGCTGTTTACTCAGAGATTAACAACCACCGTGAGGCAGGAATCCTAAAAAGAGGCTGAAGAGAGAAGAGGGGTTTCAGATGATCTCTGCCGACATCTCCTTCCTGCTGACACCACTGGGAGCTCCCAGGCGAGCACTGTGAAGCACTGACTCAGGGAAACACCTTAGGCATGATTGCTGAAAAACACTAGAGGTTTTAGCATTTCAAACAACAAGTTTTCACTGTCCCAGAAACAGAGAGGGCCTGTGCAAAGCAGAGAGCTAGCAGCACAGTGCAATGCTTGAGCAAACAGATGGATTCTGTCCTGACTTCAATTTCTAATTTCAGAGTTTAGCCTCCAGCAATGTGTCATTACTTGTCTCATAGTGAAGGAACAGCAACATAAATAATCACAATAACGCAGTTTTTGCAGAAAATCTAATTTCCAAAATCAGAAAGCAAGACACCTCGCATGGTTCCTGCTACACTCGCTGTTTAAAACTCCATCTGCTCTAGGTGTAACTCTGACTTTCTCTGGAGCTGGAAGGTACACTTCTCCACTCAAAAAGTTAACATTATCTTGAATACTGAGAGTTACTTTTCTAAACGTGGCATTCAAAGAGGGTACTTGAGAAGTGATCTCAGTTTCAACTTATATTGTCAGCGCATCTGGCTGTGAGAGTTAAACCAGAGATCAGTACTAACTCTGGTCTGCCACTGACATCTGTTGAATGTTACAGATCTCACACTTCCCCTGACCTGAGCACACAAGTCTACGGGCTCTCAAGAGATGGAAGCCCGTCTCCTGAAGGTATCAAACAGCTTTGGATCTGAAGGGAAAAGCTGGTACAGACCAGTCTCCTCTCACCTGCCCACAGCACTCTGAAAGAGACACTTACTGGGAGAAGCTGAGAATCAACCCCAAATGCCAGCTAGAGAGACTTGCACAATAATGAAATTACTCTACTGTTTCTGGTTTTTGTTCATTATCTTCCAGGTGCCTACTGTCCTGGTTAAGTTCACTGGATAGCAGTCCAAACACATAAACACACAAACCCATATGCCATCATTCAGCTCACCCTATGTTGCAGATAAATTATCTGGCCACAGAAAGTCAGAAGCTGCTCCAATGTGTCACACCAACAAAAATTATTTTGAAGTAAAGCTAATAACGGTTAATAAAAACTAATAATAGAGCCAATTTAAACACATTAGCAGTTTATTAATATCAAATAGTTGGCATTATATGATATTACCTAAATTATTATCAGTAATAACAAATATTTAGCATTATAAAGCTGAAGACTGCCAAAAACCACATTCTAAAATATTTGTTTTGCTTGACATCAAAAGCAGGAAGCCTGAGCTGTTTCCCACCAAGAACATCCTGGAAAACCTCTTCAGGAATTGCAGCCCCCTCAGAAATACCACACACTATGGCAGAACACTTATTTAAAACACTTGGAAGAACATGAGGCGGACATGCTGCATGAGATCATGCTTCCAGTCTCCCCAGTTTAATCTTTTCTATGGCATCTGCCATCTTGCCAAATCTTTATTCCACCTCTCAGACCATTATTCATAATGAGAAGATTTATTTGTTTGAACACTGTGATCAGCATCATTTTGTAGAGTACGCTCTGATCTCTCTAGATTTGTGTTCACAAAAGTGTCTTGAGATACTGTCAGCTAGCAGATACTGCCCTTGGTGACTGGAACCTGGTCTCAAATGCTGCAATCAAATATTAAGTCTGATTGCAATGTTGCACATAGATATTTTCCTTAATTGGATTAAGTCTATTGAAATAATGGCATTTTTCCAAGCGAGCCATGAAGACAAGGTGGCAGCAGCAGCAAAGCTCCTCTTGGAATTCCAGTGAGCCACAAAAGGAAATGTGTTAAGGGATAAATTAAACCCACCCTTTACATGGGCAGAAGAGCAGAAGAAGAATACAAGCCATAGGTCCTCCTAGCCATGCTCTGAGCACTGGGAGCTGTGGACAGCCAAGGGGATGCAGCATGGTGGCCCTGTCCTGCACTGCCCTGGGAGATAATTCCATCCTCCCACCCCAGGGGTGGTAGAGCCTGCATATTATGGAGATACCACACGTCTGATGCACACCTCTGAGCTGCACATTTCCGAACGCTTGGGGAGCATTCAGGGGACATATTGTTACAAGTTCACTGTGGCTTTAGCCTTCCTGCACATACACAGACATGCCACTAGCCACTGCAGGAGATACAACACTAAGCTAGATAGACTGGTGATCTGCTCTGGTATTCCTGTGTTCAACCTCACATGACATCAGGACATTTTCAGGAGAGATTCTGCTTTCCTGAAGGGCGTTTCTCTTGCTTTTAAGAACAGTGAGGCTCATCAGAACTGCCATGTCAGCTAATGCCTTTCACCCACTGCCCCACAAGCTCCTATTCTTTTCCCAAAAATATTTTGAAGTATCTTTCAGAAGAAATGTCTAGGTTTCTTTCAAATCTGGCTTCTATATTGCCCATAGTTTTTGAAAAACATCAGCTACTTCCTATTATTACTTCCTCTGTTATTTTTAATAGCGACTGCTTCTGTTCAGCATGCTTTTGAAATCACACTAATTACACAGTTATCTCCTGGCATATCTGCTCGGATCTGGGCAGAGAGACCTCCCTAGAAGCTTTATGGCATATTCCCTACTGTTGATATTTCACCTGTTTCAGTACCTAACAGGTTATTCTGGGCTGGAAACCAGGTGAAGACAGTTTCAGCAGAGATGCTGCATCTCCTTCCCCAGGCAGTGAGGGCTCTAAATCCCTGCAGAAGGGAAAGGGAAGAACTTAAGCTGCAGCTGCTAAACACACCTAAGCTTTCAGTCAGAGCCCTCATTTAGGAAGTGTCACTGTTAGATCTCAGAAAAGGTCACGTATTTAAAGTGATATGAAACAAAAATGTTGTTGCTGCCTCATTTACAAGGCCATGAGCAAAAGGTTTCTCAGGGGCCTTGAAGAAAATGTCAAGGTACGGAGAATTTTTTTCATAAAAACCTTTCCTGCCCGGATGAAAGTTTACTACTCTCAGCCTGCAGCAAAAACCAAGGAAAACAAAAATAATGTACATTACCGTAACAACCCCAAGGCACAAGAAGGCAAAAAAAAGCAGAAAGAAATAATTCACAGCAAAGTTAGAGAAACATGAGAGAAGAATTACAATAATGTAACATAACAGGTGTAAGAAAGCAAAATGAATGGATTCGATAAGGCTGGATCAACATGAGACGCTAGCACGGCCTGACCTTTAGAGCCAAGGTGTACAAACAGTAAATTACTGCCAAAAGCAGTTTGTGATCTACTGCCAGTAGCGGCTAATTTGTTACAGTAGAAGAGGAAGGGTGACATGAGATTACAGCTGCCGTTTGTATGTGGGAGGGGACAATGCAACTCCTATTTCTGGGCAGCACAGCGCTCGCCAAACAGAGCTGGCAGGCGGCTTTTTGGTGCATTCCTCATCAGGGTTCAGGGACATTTCAATGGCTCAGATGATGTCTGAGGCATGTAGAAGAAAGAAAAACAAAAGGAAAAGGTACTGCAGACAGATGTGAAGACAACAGCCTGCTCTGGGAGTGCTGCAAGGGTGCTGATTGTGAAACGATACAGACTAGGTGAAGTAACCGATTTTTGCATGCACGGTGTATGTGGGCAACTTCCCAAGTGAACAAGAAAATGTTGAATGTGTCCCAGTCTGCTATATATTCAATATCAGGTGAGAGACTGGAGAGCCTGGTACTACATCTGAGAAAAGACAGCTACCTTGACAGTAATTCTTAAAACCATTCTGGGCTGGACATGGGACGCACCATGAAAGTGCTTGTCCTGCTCAGAGAAACAGCAGGTGATGCAAGGTCAGCAGATCAACAGAGACTTACTTCAGAGGTGTCTGCAGGAAGAGCAAATTGGAAAGAGAGCCATTATCTGCAGGTCATGCTAAGGGATTGTGCTGTATCCCAAAGTGAAGAGAGCAAAGGGGACCCCTAAGAAGATCTCAAACAGTATTCATACTTGAGCTTCATTCATATGGCCTGATGTCATAAATTTATGATCCCCCTAAATGGGTTTTTCTCCCCAGTGGGTCTTTATAGCTTCTCACAAGATAACAACACTGACAGCACTGGTCAGCATTTTACATGGCCGCCTTCTGAGGCGGATACAAGTCAGAGATACCTATGATGTATTTGCATATGAGAAGAACCCTTACTTAGTCAAAATAAAGTTTTAAACATTAGGAGACAGTCAATTAAAATATGCCTTTCCCTGTGTGTTTAACTGTTTTAATTAAATGAATTGTGTATCTATATCATGAAGCCACTACAGTCACACACACTGAAATGCTGCTTTGCTTAGTGAAATAAAAATTCACTTCCCCAAAGAGCTGACAGACAAGCCCTCCTGTGAGTCAGGTTAGTCTAGAATAAATTTAGAATTTATCGGATACCATAAAAGTTTGCAATTTTATCAGCAAGTAAGAAATCTCCTCGAGTTTATGATCTTAGGAACCTAATTGTAAACCAAATGTAATTACAAAACTATATATTATGGGGTGTTGTTAGATACTATCCAGTTACACACCAACAAAGTTTTCATTACAAAATTACTTCATTCTAAATTCTTTGGCTTTAGGACTGATGTTGGTTATAGCAGCCATATAACTTTTCTGCTACATTTAGATATGAGACTCTGACATCCTATAAATATATCTGAGAAATAAACTTCCAATATTTTGTTGTTACTTAATAAAGGAGGAGAAAAATGGCCAGAGAAAAAACGAATTTTGTTTGGTGAGGTAATTTAGTTGACTTCCTCGTACAAAGGAATAAGACTGATTACCTTTGACACTTAGGCGATCTTTCAATAAAGTGGGAACAAAAGTCTTTAAAATCTGACTTCAGCACTTTGCAAAACCACGCTTCTCACATAGAAACTCAAGGTAAGATGAAATCACAGGTACAGCAAATGCCCAATTTGGTGCAATGTTTTGAAGTAATTCTGCCAACAATCATTAATGGCATTCAAATATATGCTTATTAGGAGGCATTTCAACACACTATTTTCAAATGATGGTGCTTTCTACTTTTGTTTGCCTAATTTTCCTCTTCAGGTTTGTTTGGTGTTTTTTTCACAGAACCTGAAAATGATCCTACAAGGAGTTATCGACAAGTGATGGCTGTTATCTAAAGTGGGAGAAGCATATCCTCCTCACAGCACGAAAGCACATTATACCGATATGCTATAGAGAGCCAGAAGCCAAATAAAAATTTTCTTCCACAGCCTATGGAGCCTGAAAACGATAATACTTTAATTACAAAACTGAAATTCAGGCTATGCTGGCTGAAAGGCTTCCCAGAGCTCAGCAGTCATTCTGAGTTTGTTTCTCTTTTCCAAGAGAAGCCACAGAAGTCAGAAGAAACTTTTGAGGCTGCTCAGTTTTGACACCGTGCCAAGCACAGCTTGAGGGCATAAATTCTGATTATTTGTGGGAGTTAGTTTTAGGTTCCAATCCAATCCCCCAACACCAAGCAAAATTCAGAGAAAATAGGAAGCCTCCCAGCAGTGCCATGTGCCATCTCAGCAACTCACTTGGAAAGCTCTGTCTGTGACGCCTTTTTAAAACCATTCGATCAACCTCAAAGCAGCTAAATGGAGGAAATTTATTTCTGCATCTTTGCCTAATGTGGCCACCCAAGATGCTGTGATATTACCAAATACGTAACAGAGAAGAAAGCAACTAAACTCAAGGCGGATGCACTGTCACCTCTGAAGATTACAGTCTTTTCTATGGATGCTCTTCACAAATGTTAGTTTCCAGACAAGAGAAGCAGAGAGATTATTTCAATGTATGGAGAAATGGGACAAAAATTCCAGTGGAGTATACATGCTGCATGGCTTCAGGGCAGTTGTGAGTGTGAAAAGGAACTCATTTGAGCATGGATCAGTAGCAGAGAGGGGCAGCCTCTCTGGAATGAAATTCCCATCCTCCCCTCTGGGGAGCCTGACCCCCAGGATTGGTAAATTCAGTCCCCTGAAGTTGTTCTAGATATTTTTTAATTTGCCTATTTCCACTCCCTACAAAACAAACGAAATTCTTTTCCAATATAACATGAACAGATTTTTCACAGTAATTTGCTTTCAAGTTTCCTATAGTCGACATAAAAAAATTCTCAGGCCTGGTTTAAATCTGCAGTTCAGCTTCACATTCTCTGTATGGCTTTATAGTGAGCTCATACAGCAAAAGCAGGTTTACACATAACAGAAATTAATGCTGTTTAGGCTTTTGTTCAGTTCTTAATAAACAGACAGGGAATTTTCTCCCTTCAGAGTGTCTGCTGCACTCCTAGATAGTTATTCAGGTAAGCCAAAAGAGTAGGAGAAAGCTCTCCAGATCTGCAATCAAAGGCAGAGTAGTAAATAACCTTCATGCGTGTGAAGAGTGGAGGAGTAGAGACAGTCTCAGTGGTATGCCGGACTGGCCTTCTGCTGTTACTCCTCAGAAATTTGGAACAGCTTGTCCTTGATGTTTGAGCTCTTTTTAATGTATGGGAATAGGGCTGGTGCCAGGGCACCACTTACATCTTCCCAGCTCTTACGGACATGCTACACTCCTAACGTAGTAAAGGTTCAACCCAGCAACACATGCCTATCAGAAAGTACTTTCAATAGCCAAAGACTACTGCTATTTCTATCTCAAGCTTACTACTATTCTGCAATAGAGTCTGAGGTGGTTTGCCTCGCACAGATCAAGAAATCTTCTGCTTTCTCTCTCCTTCCAGCCTGAAACTACTGAGCATCACGCAACTGAGAAGAGCCAAGCTGTTTATAAATTATAATGATAAATTATAATAATTATTGGGGTTCATTGCAGCTGGGTTTGCTGAGGCACATAGGCAGTTAAATGGTACAAGCCATGAAAACTTCACTGTTCCTCCTGATACCAATTTTGTCATTTAATGCCATGAAAAACCATGGAATATTTTTTCCATTAAGGAGATTTGTAATGTTGCACATTGTTCCACTAGCAACTGAGGGACTACTCAGTCAAAGAAGCAGTGGAAAGAAAGAGCTCAGAGATGAAAAGAATAAAAGGATGAACAAAGGACATGGTGACTTCTAAGGTGATGCACAAGCCTTTTCTAAGTGCTTTTGAGCTGAGCTTCACACATGCCTGTTCCATTCTCCTTTCTAAGTCAACTCTAATGGCTCTTTTAGCATTGTGATGACACATGCATATGGATGGGAATCTTTCCTGAGCTCCCTGAATGCTTCAAAAGCCCAGGAGACTACATTTTAAGTATTTAACCAGAGAACTTGCCTTCAGTATATGTATCACCTTGCAAATTGCCAGTGCTACAGAATATTCATGCCAGCTCACAGGGGAACAAAGTTATGCTAAACCTGACAGCAGCCGCACTGCCATCACAAATGTTCTGAAATAACCCTTGGTCAAAGCCTCAGAAGTACAACTGTGTAAGCTTCCCTGTAACCAATCCGTCATTTATTTTGTTTGTTGCCCAGCTCTAAGAGTTGCAAACCATGCCTAAGTTTTCCTGCAGTGCAATTACTTGCTGACGTTGTGCCAAGTTCAGACTAATGGTTTTCATGCATCGTTAAACATATTTGGAGTGGGGATCCTACAGCAACAGGTTTCAAACTAACAGATTTTATTAAGTTTTTCATAAATTGCCTACTTGGTTTGTGGCTCTCTCCTCATAAACATCTAAAATACATAGCTAATACACCAGCTTCCCGGGAAGTGCCATAGTAGTTGCTTGGGTCTTTTTAAAGACAAAATAAAATAGATAAAACAAGTGCCTAGTAATGGCCCTCCAAATGAGATAAAGATCTGATTTGCTGCTTCCCTTAGTATTGTCTGGCTTATTTCTCCACACTGGTCTCACTGTGTATACATACTTACATATATATATATATATAGCATTATAGGTCTGGGGGGGGTTTTCACATGAAGGAAAATAACAGACCATTGCAATTTTGTATGAGATGTCACTAAGGAATCAAAACAATGCATCAGCTTTGTCTAGCTTTTCTTCACCTCACCATATTCTATTGCACAAAAGCAAGCAACTCTGTAATAAACCTACTTAAATTTTACACAAGATCCCCATTATGGGTATTTAGCAAAACAGGAGGGCTTAGAGAAGGCATGACAGTGTACTCCAAGAGATAGAAAGAAGACTGAATGTAAATACAAGGCTATGAAATATGTGTTTCCTATGATGACAAAATAAAAGCCTGTATTTCGTCTTCCAGATTCCCCACGCATAGCGGTCTATAAGCAGCTTAAGCCTAGGGTGGGCTAGCAAGCTGGATGAAAGTGAGACTTCTGCTCCAGTTCACACTCCATCCTTCCTGCTGTTTGAGGGTTTAGAGGAAGAACCTGGGATTGACATCATAGCCTGGCTAATCTTTACTTTCCAAAGTCTGTTTATAAATATATTTTTGGTCTTTATTTCCCCAGTTGTCTCCTAGGCACTTGAGTAGACTAAAAGCTGAGAAACTTAACATTTATGTATGTGTCATAGCATTGTTTCAACTCAAAAATTACTATTCAATTTTATTTTCTAGATCAATAGAAGCTATTATGCTGGGGGGTGGGGGGAGGAGGAGTATATTTTAACTTCTGTTAACTGTATAAACTATGAAGATCAGCATATCTGTATAACTGCATCCATATACAGGAGTATTAAAGAAGGCAAACTTTTTTCTTTAACCTGTGCCAGGATTATCAAAAAGTTATGAACCACATGTAGAAAAATTGTGAAGAAAGAGATATCTGGTAATAGGGTGTTTCCATGGTTGTATTCTGCTTGGAACAAGTTCCCTCCTAATCTGAAATAGCCTTGGTCTAGTGCTGGCAGGGCACATTGCGAGGTGCATGTCTTTGTGTAGTGTGGTAGAAGATAGGTTTTACATCTGTGTGTGGGAGAAGCGTTTCAGTTTCTGGCAGAGGGCTGATTTCTGCTTGCTGCCGGGGTAAGCTGCTATTTAATTTCACGGTGAACTGTGTCAGAGCTCTGTTTTCCTTTGCAATATAAATTCTAGTAAATTGCCAAACACAATACAGGTTTGCTTTAAACAACCTGTTCTCATTGTGCATTGATGGACAAAATTCTAACCTAACAAAATGAGTATAATCCACTAAAATCACTTTACCCTGTGGAGCCTGTAGCGCATCAACAGTTTAGGTAAAGTATCAACATCCCCCTTTCATAGTTAAATGGTCTGAGTTTGACACAAACTTGCCATCTCTACTTTTAATACACATATCCCCACAGAGCACTGTCCAGTAGAGAGTGGATATAATAACAGCCATTTTAAAGATTAAAATCTCTGACGCAGACAAGCTCTGGGCCAAATAAACTATGCCTAATAGGATTTATCAACAAGTCTTGCACGCCTCTTCAGAGGCTTCAAACACTGTGACAATCTGGCTTCTCTCCACTAAGTCACTCTTGTTCTGTCCTGCATGCGTTTCACTAGCAGGGATGAAGAGGTCTGAAGAAAACCCTAATGTGGTTTCCAGGCTGCAAGGAGGACACTTTACACTTTAGAAACAAGGCAGTTGGTAAGAAACACCACCATACCAAGAACAAAGTATACCCAGTCTTTGAGTCATGTATCAGTAGCTGTTCAAGGTTATCAATTCTAACCTAGTTATTCACCCAAAGAAAGACAGTGGCAGACAGAAGTACCATAGTTATACAGTCATTACAAGAAGCCCAGACGCACAAGTGTCAAACCTGTAAAAACTCTTCATCTCACTCCTGTTACAGGTGCATATTGTACCTGCTGAGGCAGAGGAGGCTGACCCTCTTATCAAAGCTTCGTCTTGCTCTTTTTCACTACACAAGCTGGTTTTCGCTGTGCCATTTTTCCTATCAGCTCTAAAATTTCTCTTTAAAAAACTCTACTGATAATTTTTTCCTTGCTTCCCAGCCCTAATTTTCTGACTAGCAGTATATTCCACTGACAAACTCTGGCATATAAATGTTTATGTCAGTACTTGAAATGTCCCACATTTGGTCAGCCCAGCAACCTGGACTAAGTGCTTCTGGTGCTCTACTGTCCACTACTGTTCTTTGTCAAATTTTAGAAATAGTTCTGAAATGGGCTAATGAGAACTACCTGCATACCACAGCTGGTACAACATTCGTATAACCCTGATCTGCTTTGCTCACACTTCCACTGCTTGTTACTCAAGATGGAGTTTGATTTTTTTGATCACCAAGCAAAAGTATTCTTAACTTCACTTTTTCCTGAGCAATGCTCAATAAAGCACCCAAAACATTTTATATAGGAAAGCTTCCTGGCCTTAGGAAACATTTTTTTATGACTGGGGTTGCAACACGATGGTAACTTTGGTGCTCTAAATTGAGCATGCCATAGTTCCACCCTTGACCTCCATCCTGTTCCCTTTGACAGCATCCTTTCTTCCTTTGTGCCAGCTCTAGTCCTTGTGCAAGTGCAAAGTGAGTGGCTCAGGGCTCTTCAGACTGACCAGGGACTTGAACCCTCTCCTTAGTAGCCACCTAAGCACAGCAGGTTGAGGCTTGGAGGTGGAAATGTGTCCCCATGTTGAGTGGCTTGGTACAGACAGTGCTCTAAGACCAAGCCCAGTTCAGACTAAAATGATTCAATGCTGAACTGACATTACTTTCTATGACACAAAAAATATCCAATGGAAGAACTTAATTCAGCGGGGTTTGGATTGAACAGAAAATATGTGACCTGATAAAAAAAGATAATTCTTTCTAAAAGAAAATATCCCTTCATCCTCTCCATTAGAGTACACAATGTTCACAGGCAGAGGTACCTCTTAAATGAATTACTGATTGTCCAAACAACATATGGTTTAGCTTGAATATTTTATTCAGCTCTGTCACGGGATTTAACTTTATGTGAAGTCTTAATTCCATCTGAAAGCCCCTCAATACTACTTCCCTAAAACTAAACCAAAATCAAAGTAAGTCTTGGACTGAATCCAAGCAACCCACTGTAATTCAGGATTCAAAAGACTGTCACAAGGAATGATCTGAAGTCACAGGAAAGGACAGAAATAGCAAAAGAAAGCTTTTTCTCACACTCTGTCTAGCTTGTTTCATTTGTGTGAGAAATTATAAGGGAAACAGTAGACCTCAAATATTTTCTGTGGATTAAAACAACATACGCTGTTCAAGAGTGCCCTCTTGAACAGTCTCTAGAAGGCTTTATGTGTGTTTAAGAAAATGAAACAATGTTACTGTCCTCATCAGAAGATATAGGAATGCACCTATCTGTTGTCAACTACTCCCTTCAGGGAGGCTAGGACTAATAGAAATAGGACCTGAAAGCTCATATACACATTAAGCTCTTATTCAGGTTGTGGTAGCAAAATACCTTTTGAAAATAAGATTAAACTTATAAATTAGCATCAGATATGAAAGATTTCATATGTTTCAGCTCCTGAGGAGAACTTACCCTGCATATATATAAATTCTTTGAAAACCTGTCCATGATTCTCTCTGGAATGGTTAACAAGAAAATGTTTTAATACCATGGATTTTACATTTTGTTGTAAAGTTGTCTTCTGAAGATGCACATGAGACAATCCCACATTACGGGGCTACCTGATTATCACCCAGTTTGACTGATCTTTCCACATCTTTATTTAGCTAACCTTGCTTTGCCCGACTGTCATCCAGGAAAGCAGTTAAGCACGTGCTTAACACACCTGAGCCCTGGCCCCTGCTCTCCCTTCCATCAGCAACGCATTTTGCTGCTCCACTACAGCAGCATGAGCAGGTCCTCAGAGAGCCTACAACTACCCAAATTCAAGGCTTGCCATTGACCTCAACAGGCTGAGGAACAGATCCCATTTTTTACTCTTTGTTCATCTCATTCTTTTATAAACGTGTAGAGAAGCTTGCGAGGGTCACCCTTTTATGCACTGACCAAAGCATCCTAAATTCCAAACTTACAATTAAGTTTCTTGTTCAAAAATCTGTCTTGTAAGCAAGCTCTTAAGGTGTTTTTTCTGGAGATTTTTGTTGCTGTCACTTGTTAGTTGTCTACATTCAACTCTTTTCTTACCCTAGCCAGAAAAAAAAAATATAGGTGCCTAATAATGAACTCCAAATAAGATTCAAATCATTTAGGCTTGATTTTTACTTCTCCGAACAGAGGGACTCAGAGCATTCTAGTTTCGTCATTTATTTTGTATTTGTAAATCCTACTCTGAGTGTAAGGGGATTATGAGAACTGCTGGGGACAAGGGAATAATAATCCTTACCACTATTTCCTTTGAAACGCAGACCTTGAGTTCCCTAACGGTAAATCTTTCCAGTGGATTAGTCACAGACACTCACTGCGAGAACATCATATCTCTGCTCAATTTAAAAGTCTCTTACAAACATACTTAAAACCATTTACTTCATTTATAAAACAGCTATTCTTCAATTGATGTTGTTCTGCTTACTGATTACTGAGAAAAGTTTTGATTTAAAGACATTCAAGGTTAAAAAAGCTTTTCTTTCATTATCTGCAGGGAAATGGCCTTTTCTACACACATTTACACTAGAATAAATACTGAACTGTTTCACTGTTTAAATTGCATTAGAGGAGAACTCAAGAAAGACCTAATTTGGGAGGTTTTGCCCAAATCGTAAGAGTAAATATATGAGAGAAAGAAAGAAGAGGAGGATTCTTCAAATGATAATGAGATCAGATAACTTCAACCACTTGATTTAGGTGCGGTATGAAAAGGCTAAGGAACAGTGTCATAAACACTGTCCTGATTAGAGGCAGAATGTATATTAATTCAGTGCCCTAAAGACAGTCCGTAAAGGCAGTCTTTAAGACCAAACCATAAGTAGTTCCTTTTTGCCAATAGTGTTCCAATTAGCTGTCGCCATCATAGATCAATTATATTTATTCATTTAACTAAAGTTTACATCTTTTATTTACAGAGTGATTTCGGTCCAGATCTGATGGGAAGTAAAACATTCACTTTTTTAAAAAAAAAAAAAAAAAAAAAAAAGACAATTTTTCTATAGGATTACATTGAATCACGTGAAAGAAGGTGCAAGAAACCCACTACCCCTAAAAGGCAACTTCAGACCAGGGCTGGGAGACATCCTCTGTCCTTTACAAAACAGCTATCTAAAGCTCCAAACTTAAAACAGGAGGGAAAGGACTGAGACTATACCCATCAACTACCTATGAAAGCATGAGAAAGAGGAGCTACACCATCGCTTATTAAATCCAGTATGGTTGAAAAAGGAAAGGGATTACTCCCAAATACAGAAAATTCAGATTCATCTGTTGCAGTATTATGAGCCAAAAGATAGGGTTCATCCCAATAATAATGTTCATGTTATTTTTCTCAGTCCTTATAGTAAACTATGTGGCATAAAATCCATTGTTCTGTAGCCACATGTTATCAAAGCAACTTGACAGCAAATTCTAAAACCGCTTTAATAAGACTCTTTCACTGTGGAGGCAGTCCAGGGAACACAGGCAATTAGAAAAGCTGAAATGTTATTACTATGCATAAACTGTACTATCATCATCCCTAACTCTTTGTTTTGTTGTGTGTTCATTGTTATAATTGTACAAAAGCATCATTATGTTCTTCCATAATCTAGTCTGTTTATACACACCACTAGCGAGCATCTCACCAAGGTGATTTCTAATTTTTGTGAAATCTATGTCCCTCTCTCTCTTTCTCTTGTCTCATTATTTTTAAATGAAGTGGCATTAATGTTACCTTTAATAAAAATATTATTCTCAGATGCTGTCTTTATGAGTCGGGCTCTAATATCTTCACGAGATTTATCTTTGAGCAAAGACATCATGGTGGCAACTTAAGACTCGGAACAGTAACTGTGTTTGAATTCCTTCCAATGCAAGTACAGTTGGCTGAGAATTGATTTTCCATTGTAATGTGGTGTTGGCATGCCTGCACCGTATAGAGCAGGCTGCCTGCCAGCCTTACCACTGCCATACAGCAGTAATAACATCACATTATATAGACTTACAAGTTTATTTCTTTGCAAGCTACAATGAAAAGAACTCGAACTTTTTCTTGACTAGGAACAATATTGATATTTGATTGACATTCCTTCCAAGGGAAGCGAAATCATTACAAATTCCTGACTCCGAAATGTAACTTTAATTGACTCCATACTGAAGAAACTGTACTGCAGATATTGTTGTGCAGTGTGATCTAGGTTCTCCACAAGGGTTTCTAAGGCAGGGATGGTATATTTGCTACCTGGTCATACATCCCAGTTTGACACCTTTTTTTCTTTATTCTCGGACAAACACTGAAATTCTGCACTTGACACCAGCGACTGCATTTCCCCAGTATTATCTTCTCATGGGTTATACACAGGGGAGGTGCTGATCCAAAACAACAGTTTCAGAAATATTTTAAGGTAGGAATCTCACTTAAAGATTTAGACTCCACTGAGCTACCAGCCACTCTGCTACAACCACACTAAACCGCCGCCTTTGTGCCATTAGAAGTGTTGGAGGTACAGTGAACAGGATCAGAAAACTCATTGGGACTAAAGGGGACCAATGATCTTCCTGAATTCAGTCCAGCTCAAAACTGCTCCCTGAGTAGACTGTACTGGTACAAAGAAGGGAGTGGGAGGAAGCACAGAGGAAAAGATGGCTTGCTTCTTTTGATGGTGTGCCAGCATAAAACACTCATAAAGCTACCAACCTAAGGGTTATTTAGGTGCTTGTGAACCCAGTAAGGCTGTGGTTACACAGACATTTTTTGTTCGACATTCATTCTCACTGCACCATCACCTCTTATAATACCCTTGGTGGTACAAATGAAATTATTGGGAATGTATGTAAAGGTCCCGGTCCATACAGAAATTCAGTAGATTTTCTGATTCCCTGAAAGTCAGGCACCTTTTATTTCTTGATTCAAAGCAGTATTGAAGAACAGATCTAGAAAACAAACAGGAAAAAGAGAGGGTGTGCAGGAGAGAGAAGAAAGGTCTGTGCAGTACCTAAGTCCAAAACTGTAATTCTGAACAGAACTAAACAGAATTTAAGGGACATATATGCTCAGAAATACGTATGTCCATGGTGGTCAATGTTGCAGCTGCATTTTGAACCAGAGCACCCATTTTAAGCGATGCCTTGAACAGATTTCATGCTATTCTGGATTTCATTTGGAAGAGACAAACTTTCCCTCTATCCACTCACAGTTGCAGGGTGAAGAGGATTTAGATTTCACTATAGGGATCGGGGTGATATTCATATGGTCACAGTATCTAAACCAGGCTTTCTGTGCCCATAACGAATTCCGAGTTGTATGTGGTGAGTAAATCCGACCTAGCAGAGCTTCACTTTGTTGCAGTATCTTGCATACACCTGCCAAGGCACCAATTTCAAACCATGAAGAGGATCATTCTCTCAGCCCTGGGTTATAGCAGTGGGAATCACTTGTGATACAGAGTAGCTAAGCTAAATGAGACCTAAGAACCTAGAAATACACACAAATGCACTTAACATTTATATGTGTGCATCTAGAAAGGGACATGGTTCTAAGTACTAAACTTGAGAGAAATAAAGGGGACTGCTTATATGTTTAAAATTAAGTGACTGGATGCTAGAGTTATCTGTAGAAATCAGAGTGCAATTTGTGTTTACAGTTAGTCCTGATTTTCCTAATGTTGATAATTTTAGTTTAAATAGTTGTTTATTTTCAAAAATACTCCAATACTTCCCATCAGACAAACTGAAAATAGGATCAAGATAAAAAGGAAAAACTTATTTTTAGTTGTTTGCACAAAAATAATATGCTGTATCCTCTTTCGAACTTCTTCAGCACACTACCAAATAACATCGTGAGAGCTCTGCTAACATCATTCAAAGCTGCTGCTGCAGCAAGACATTAAAGTGCTATGTAAATGGAAGTTGTTAAATAAAAGGTCTTGCCTGGATTCTGTTACACTTAAAAGACAGGAAAACAAATCAATGTTGCCAAATGGGAAAGTGTAAGATCAATAGGGGGAGAAAATACATTTTCAAGGCATTAAAAATCTGAAAAGTAAAAACAAAAGTTTAAGAAACTCTGAACAATTACCTGGCTGAATCCTTTTAAATCAAGGTTCATGGCATTTATAGAAGGCTAGACATAAGATAATACCTAGCATCTGAGTGCTTGGCACTGCAGTTTTCTGATAATGTACCTCTAAAGGCCTAAACCTTACACAGAACTTGGTAATCATCAGCCATGATTTATGGAAGCAGTAATTCCCTTTCTCCCCATATTTCATGCCATTAAACAGAACAATTGGTCTGTCAGCTGAAATTCTTTTTCTTCAGGTAGAGTTAAAAGAACAGTAAAAACTATAGATGACCCACATTCCAGCAAAGTTCTTTCTGCAGATGAGAGCTACACTGATGCTGAATAAAAGCTGAGTTGTCTTGAGCGTTATTCACAGCTTTTTCTGTTATTTTTCTGTGCAAGTTTCTAGAAGATACATGGAGCGACGCTATTGGAGATGGGGGAAGGAAAGTATACGCAAGCTCTAGAAAGGCAGACAATTTTGAAAAACAGAATTCAGTTATTGGCATAAAGCCCTAGTTTCCGTTACCTGACTGGGTCATATCTTAGTACAGACATGGACCCCAAATAAAATGGAACTGCTCAGGTCCAGAAGTAGGTTTTTTTCCTTTTAAAGGGGGACATAAACCATAGTTTCAGGATCCTCTTTCAAGTCTATTTTGGGTGCATACTCATATAATTCTGGTGTTCTCTTAGTAAGTCTGGCCACAGGACCAAAAGCAATTGCAAAGCCTAACAGAGCTTCAGAGAAAACAGATGTGGTAATGCCTACAGCAGAAACGCTCCCTGCTTCCCAAACGCCAGACTGACCTTTTCCATGCAGCTCCCTGAACATGTGAAAATACCTTTCTGAGGAAAAAATATCACATTCCAGCTTTGTTTATCCTCCCCATCTCACACGTAAATCAGGATGCGATTTTTACTGCAGGTGTGTGTAGCTGTTGCACACCTTTCCCACAGGCAGGGTCAGCTGCTCAGCACCACGAGAGAAAGCCCCGAGAGAGGAGCCAACAGTCCTCCGGCACTCAGAGCAACATCCCGGCGACACCAGTGAAAATCTCTGTCTGGTTTTGCTGGGCTGAGAACACACTCTGGCAGCTTAACCTGGAAGTGAGCTAAGTGTTGGAGCAAACAAACCTTGAACATATATATAGTTCAAAACGGGTCTGGTGTGTATGTGTAGATACAACTGGCACTCAGTACTGGCCTCTCTACATCTACCACATCTCTCTGCTATGAGGCTATTTTCCTTGGCTCTCCCACAGCGATTATGCCATTTTACTGACCGATTTCTATCATTATATACTGGCTTTTGTGGACTTTCTATTGTCTACTTCACATATGCATTTATTTCACTCTTAAGCTTTGGCCTTTGACTTCGTATCAGCAAATTATAGTTATAATTCTCACTCAGGCAGCTTGGTTATCTAAGCAAGGATTAGGTCAGTGAGACAGGTGTTTCTACAGCGCTGTTAACCTTCATCATTAATTTTTCGCTTATTTTGGAGTCAATTCCATGCCTTCATTGCTATTTCTCTCAGTCATAAAGGAAGGAGGAATGTTTTACAACGGACAACTAATTTCCAAATCAGAGCAAGGTTCTTGTTAAGGCACATTGTAGATTTGTGAATGGAAGTAGGAGCAACATTTTAGCAGCTGCAGACACTAGCATTGCACCTACAGAGTCTGTTAAAATAAAGCCAAAATGATCCATATATTCTCACATTGCCGTGTCTGTGAAATCATTCACATGTTTCAGTAGATTTAGATTCAAAACTTCCCAATATAAAAGGAAAACAGAAAAAAGGCAGCCTGTTCGGACTGCACTGAGAGACTGTTCTTATGAGGTTGGTTGTTTTTGGCAGAAATAGAAAGCTGTCACTTTGGCAACATGGAACAACTGAAGTTCAAGCCACCACTGAGAGACTGAACAGAAACATAACAGCTGACCCATTCAGGGAGCAGATTCCTCAAGTCCCTTGTTAGCCACAGTCTGAAGGAGCACTTCCTTCTTCCTTCTTAACTACTTCATCTGCATCACCCAGAACACTTTCTACACAGAAAACTAATTCTGGGAAATGGTTTCTATGAAAGTCTTCTGACAGTGCTCTGTGGCAAGTAGAGAGGGGGACGCAGTTGCAGTACGATAACCCACGTTTCCTGAAACCTTCCCACCAAGTCCTGAATGACCACTACCCACTTGGAAACGTCTGCTGAAGAGTTCATACATTATGAATTACCAGGCAGACAGCTACAGCACTTGCTTAAATGGCAGAATTCTGCAATCACAGTCCTTTAGACCTGATGGCAACATCAGGATTATCACCAGAAGCTAATCAGGGAACTTCTGCCAGGTAAGATTTAAGCAGTTTTGCAGAACCATTAAAAACCTAAGGCAGTAGTTTGGAGCATGTCAGAGAGGATTGGTTTTCTTTTAAGGGTTTTTAAATTGTGTTACTGTGGTTTTATACATTATTTAATAACTTTTAAAAGAGTAATACAAGTCTCAGCCCTCCAGCCACACAGCCCCACCACTTTTTTTTTTTTTTTAGTAATTGGTGGTAGAAAGCATCCTAAAAACCTTTTAAATCATGCAGTTAAAATACAAAAACATTATTTCAAAGCCTAATGAACAAGTCTCCTTTGCTTTCATTCATTCACCTATCCATTACGCAACCCACCTTCCTACGGAGTCTGGCCAAGCTGCCACAAAAGCAAGTGGAGAACAAGAAGGGGATAAACTTGGCTTGACTTTCAGAAAACTCAGAGCCAGCAAACAGAACAGTTCTCAAAGACTTCCTTGCACAAACTGTCCCCCAAGAAACTCATTCTTTGCCTTTCCCACTGTGATTTCCGAGCCCTGCACACCTGTTCCCTGCCACATTCAGTATCATCACCTGCCACACGAGAGGAATATCATACAGCACACCACCTGCCATCAGAGGGGAGCTTTCAGTGAAGAGCCGTCAGCTTTCTGGGGGTCACCAGTACATTTGCTAGAGACCCTTCCCCAGGATTTGACAGCCCACACTGTACAAAGACCTGAGAGAAGCTAAGTTTTTGTGTGCTTCCTTCTGTAAGGAAATGCACTCAACTCAATGCTGATTTACAAGGCAGCGGTACCTAACTGCTAAATACCCCTGAGTTTCCCACTTAGCAGGAGACAGCTTTTCCTTCCCATAGACCAAGGACTTTGCCTCTGTGAGAGTCAGCCTCTCTCAGCTCTTGGATCCTGCTCAACTCAACTCGGAGGTGTAACATCACTCCTCCTCCTTGCTCCCAGTTGGGGTAGTATGTACCAGAAAAAACAGAGCCAGCATGAATGAGCTGATAATGAAGGATATTTTATAGGGATGGTGAAAGGCTACTATAAAAACCATCTAAAATGGATGTTCTAGATGGGTGGTTAGTATTTCTGCACCAAATATCTACACATTTCTGAGATGAAAACCTGCTCACTTCAGTTAAGAGTGCAGATTCTATTTTCTAAGACATTGACAAATAATTTTGATGGAGTCAGCAGACTATTTCACAGTCTCTGTAGAAGCCTGTCAGGTTTATAGCGCCTTTCCACCTTATGAGGCTTACAGCAGCACCACTTTGTTTTGAAAATGCTAAATATACATCAATAAACATACATGTGTTCTCTTGTTCAGAAATTAGTTTTGTTCCTATAGAAATCAGATCTTCCATCTTCAGATTGTAGGTAGTAGGCAGGACTGACTGACCCAAATTTCCAAATATATACAAATAAACTCAAAGAAATACAATTATGATTCAAAAATAGTAACTACAAGGGAGATATTCCACGAAATGAGAGGCACAATATGAGTCCCAATAATTCTATTTGCTTCAACAGACAAAAGATTTTATCCACCTTTCTAACATGATGCAGGGCAATAACAAGAGAGACATAATAAATATACAGACTGGAAAGGGCTTAAAGTAAAAGAAAACACAGAAATGAAAGCAAGTTTTCTGTTCTTTATTCAACCTGTATTTGTAAGCATATACAAACTCTTCATGTTCATTTTACAGCTACAGCCTTTACGTTCAGTAGCAAGAGTCCCTTTACTAGGCATAACACAGTAAAATTAATGAACTCCTGTACTGAGGCACTAGTACCTGTGAAATTCCCCATGACTGCTGCCCTAATGTACCATGCCTCAAAAATATGGACAGAGAAAGTTTTATTGGTTAATCTCAGCCAAACTCAAGAAGGCTATCCTAAAACGAAGACTAGGTGCTCAGCTAAAAAGCCATCAGAATGTCATCAGCTGGAAACTTGTGAGAACTGCCATCCACTTAGCTACGGGAAGGCAAGACAAAGGAGAACCAAGGTAGCATTCCTAAGAAGATCCTTTTCTAATGTTTCTACTCAAGAATGTTATAAATATTTTATTGGAAGAATAGATAGACATTTCAATTGTCCCTTGAAGAGCTATTGTGCCAAATTTAGAGATTAAATTCAACCATTAAAGTATCAAACAGAGATTTTAGTCCTGCTTTTATTGGAAATCAAAATGCAATTTTAAATTGTGGAGCCCCTACTGATGCCTCTATAATAGAAGCATTTTGGAGCTGGACTCAAATGGTTTATTCCACTCATCAAACTGACACTGAAAAGAAGAGATTTAGTCTTGGAATAAAATAGTAATTTTTCCAGACAAAAAAAAAAGTGCTGGAAAGATTCAGTTTTATTAAAGATACAGAAGAGGGCAGCTGTTGACTTCGATTATATTTACAAAGTATGAATCAGTTTTAATATACAAAGATAGCAAACCAGAATAAATTAACGCTCACCATGTGGGGACATATGCAGATGATAAGGATGATCACAGCTCCTCATTTCAATTACAATTTCAGCATGTTACTGCTGCAGATGTCTGCCAGGCTTAAGGAAAAAATTTCAGCCTATCATTAAAAACTTTCTTTAGGAAGGAAGAAAAGAGTCCAAGATGGAAATAAGAGGGTTTATACACAAAATAGATCCAAAGAAAAATCAAGTATTCCATGTCTGAATTCATACTATTTGCCAAATGACACTTGGGCTTTCTCCTGACAGTGATATCCTCATGTAGTTAAATTCTGAATACGTGCGACACAAGGAAGCAGTTTATCCCTTACGGTGACAAATAGCTATGGCAGTTTTTGGGTCACAGTACCCAAACAAAACGTCCCGAGGCACCTGAGACTGTGCATTAGTCAAGTGACCACTTTTGCAGATGCAGACATAAGGACATTAAACTGGTTTAAGGACACAGAGAATATATGTTTTTAAAGATAGTGCAAATGGGGAAAATCCAACTTCTCTCGAGCATTAAGACATGCATGCAGATTGTTACAATATTCTAAAGATTACTTGTTAAGATAGTGTTCATCCAGTTATTTCAAATGGTACAATAATTTTTAACCTCTGCTATCAAAGGTACAAATAACAAACCAGTATTATTTACAAATTTATCTATGATTCTGGATTAAGGATTGATACAACAGATTATAGGAAATAAAAATAACAATTATAGGAAATCAGGAAGTGTTTTATGCTGTATAAAAAGCAGTTAGAGTTTGCATAAATAAGAACAAATTCTGCAGGGTATGAGACTTACATAGTTGAAGAAATTGATATCTGCCTTCTTTTCACTGTCTAGTGGAATATTGAAACCTAGAGATCATCACAAGGAACTCTACATAAGTCTATGAATTCCATTACAAATTTGCAATGCTGTGGTGAAGCCAAATACTGTGAAGAAGAGAGCAGCAACCCCTGAACAGAACTGTTAGGTACCACATAAAAAATAATTTATCTATGAATTAGTAAATTGATGTGTCTGGTTGCAAACTAATTTGCAAGAAACATATCTTGTCCTGGCTGTCCATGAGAAGACACAATATTTTCTGAGAAAAATCTGGAATGGAAAGACTGATCTTTTGTAACTATGTCTGAATAACCATTCCCCTTTGTAGCAAATTATATAGCAATACCATATATAACCACACATACATGTAGCATGTATTTCCACTATACATGTAATGCTTTCATTTGCCTTGTATAATTAGTTGACACTAAATGTGAGATTAGGACTGGTGTACTATAATCACACTCAGGATTACTTTTACAGTGGTAGAACACTAAATGTGAGATTAGGACTGGTGTACTATAATCACACTCAGGATTACTTTTACAGTGGTAGAATTACAATAGATATCCTCCAGTTAATTACTGTTTTATGTCTGACTATATTATTATTGGCCAAAAAAAAAACCACCCCAAAAACCAACAACCCCCCAAAAAACCACAAGCATATCTAGCAATGTCAGTACTTTGCTCACTCTCTTGGGTCTCCAACCCAGTCCAAACAATCCAGCTTTAAGTCAAAGTAATGAGCTATTTTTTTTCCCTTCTCTAACTGCCATACCCCAAATGGTTTAACAGCGAATAACAACTTTTGCTTATTATTCTCACTTGAAATAAAATTGCAAGACGTATACTGAAAAAAACAACTATTGGTACTGGCGACTGCAGAAAGGTCATCAGTGACCTTCACCGAAGATGAATTCGCAACCAACAGAGCCACTACTTGAGAAGACAATGGGGGAAAAAATTCACCTGGAGTTTTCTGCTTTGGGGAAAATGTAAAGATAAAGACACTGTTGAAAGAATGGATCTCAAAACTATATAGCAGAATAATCTGTGCTGTGTGAGCAAGCATCTATCGGAATGTCCTGGTATGGCAACGACAGAATGGAGAAGGGAAAGAGGGAGGTGTCAGATGCAAGCCTGCACTCAGATTGTCCCAGATGAATATGTCAGTAATAAATTCAATAACTCATATATGCATTGCTTATTTCAATAAAGAGATACTCTCATACACTGTCCTCTCCTTTGGATGACCAAGTCAAACCCCATGTTGCTATATGGGGGTTACCTCCTCTCCCCTGTGCCTTCTCTGCTGCACACCCTCAGCATTTCATCTTCCTCTGCACAGTCTACAGTTATAAATATATGGTCATCCTCTTCTCCTTCCTTAACCTTCTGTTTCACCTTCTTCTGCTCTGTAGAAAACCTCTTTCCTTCTCAATCCCCAGGTCACAGCAGCAGCCCGTAACCAGCATA
>WKFP01014201.1:156271-237851 GCA_011057875.1 Pterocles orientalis | reverse complement strand
GAATTCCATTACAAATTTGCAATGCTGTGGTGAAGCCAAATACTGTGAAGAAGAGAGCAGCAACCCCTGAACAGAACTGTTAGGTACCACATAAAAAATAATTTATCTATGAATTAGTAAATTGATCTGTCTGGTTGCAAACTAATTTGCAAGAAACATATCTTGTCCTGGCTGTCCATGAGAAGAGACAATATTTTCTAAGAAAAATCTGGAATGGAAAGACTGATCTTTTGTAACTATGTCTGAATAACCATTCCCCTTTGTAGCAAATTATATAGCAATACCATATATAACCACACATACATGTAGCATGTATTTCCACTATACATGTAATGCTTTCATTTGCCTTGTATAATTAGTTGACACTAAATGTGAGATTAGGACTGGTGTACTACAATCACACTCAGGATTACTTTTACAGTGGTAGAACACTAAATGTGAGATTAGGACTGGTGTACTATAATCACACTCAGGATTATTTTTACAGTGGTAGAATTACAATAGATATCCTCCAGTTAATTACTGTTTTATGTCTGACTATATTATTATTGGCCAAAAAAAAAACCCAACCCAAAAACCAACAACCCCCCAAAAAACCACAAGCATATCTAGCAATGTCAGTACTTTGCTCACTCTCTTGGGTCTCCAACCCAGTCCAAACAATCGAGCTTTAAGTCAAAGTAATGAGCTATTTTTTTTCCCTTCTCTAACTGCCATACCCCAAATGGTTTAACAGCGAATAACAACTTTTGCTTATTATTCTCACTTGAAATAAAATCGCAAGACGTATACTGAAAAAAACAACTATTGATACTGGCGACTGCAGAAAGGTCATCAGCGACCTTCACCGAAGATGAATTCGCAACCAACAGAGCCACTACTTGAGAAGACAATGGGGGAAAAATTCACCTGGAGTTTTCTGCTTTGGGGAAAATGTAAAGATAAAGACACTGTTGAAAGAATGGATCTCAAAACTATATAGCAGAATAATCTGTGCTGTGTGAGCAAGCATCTCAGTTGGATTGTGAACTGGCTGGAGAAAAGAAGTCGGAGTTCCTGTGTGATCTGATCTAGGTAGTCCAATCCCCCTGCCAGAGTAGGAACTAGGTGATCTTTTGAGGTCCCTTCCAATCTCTAACATTCTGTGATTCTGTGATCTATCGGAATGTCCTGGTATGGCAACGACAGAATGGAGAAGGGAAAGAGGGAGGTGTCAGATGCAAGCCTGCACTCAGATTGTCCCAGATGAATATGTCAGTAATAAATTCAATAACTCATATATGCATTGCTTATTTCAATAAAGAGATACTCTCATACACTGTCCTCTCCTTTGGATGACCAAGTCAAACCTCATGTTGCTATATGGGGGTTACCTCCTCTCCCCTGTGCCTTCTCTGCTGCACACCCTCAGCATTTCATCTTCCTCTGCACAGTGTACAGTTATAAATATATGGTCATCCTCTTCTCCTTCCTTAACCTTCTGTTTCACCTTCTTCTGCTCTGTAGAAAACCTCTTTCCTTCTCAATCCCCAGGTCACAGCAGCAGCCCGTAACCAGCATAGGCAAAACATAGCCCTAGGCACACTGTGTCACTCACTTGGGTTAAATCCTCCAGACAGTCCTTTGTCTCCCTCCCTGGTTGCAATAGGTATACTCAGAAATCCTGTCAAACACACACATTGTGCAGAACACTCAAGGATTCACAAAGTTTGGGTTGTTTTGGATCAATTTATTACCCTTGTCAGACCCTAAAACTCATCATCACTGCTCCTGAAGCCTCCTCTGAGGAGCACAGCCGGAGGCTGTCATTCAGAGAGCAGCAATTTCCTGCTCCCTCTTCATGTGAACTTATATTGGCACCTATCTGTAAGAAGCTCTACATGCTGGAGAGTATAAACTGATCATTTCAGAGGAAGATTTCATTCTATCGATGACTTCTGTTTCAATCTACCAAGGTGTCATTTTTATACACAGTTTGCGTCTAGGGTATACCAATTTTTCAAGTTTAGATTTCTGCTGCAGTCCTTTTCTTAGGGAAAACATGACATGATGTGGTGCTTAGGGACATGGTTTAGTGGGTTAGGTAGTGTTGGGTTGATAGTTGGACTTGATGATCCTTGAGGTCTTTTTTGAGCCTTAATGATTGTATGATAAAAGGTGCTCATACCAATATTGTATTAAAATTACACATACATAATTGTTCCTAAGGTAACTAATTTATCTTTGCTACTGCATAGGTTAATTAAGAAGAGACATTCTCATAAGAAAAAAACTTTATCACAGATTTGTATTACAGCAGAGTCTGTATGGCTTTCACTTGTGGTTAAAATCAGACTAATTAACAATAACAGTACTCCATGATAGCTCATTAACTAGAAGCAAATGTAAAGCTCAGGACCACCATTAAGTGCCACAGGCCAACTAAGGCAATATTCATATGAAAAATCATGAATATCAAGGGATGCAGCTCAGGTACTGTTGATGGCAAGAACCAAGCTTGGAGCATCTGGTTCTGTGTCACTACTCTGCAGCAGAAAGATTTGTCAAACATTGTTGAGCGTGAAGCTGTTCATAGGCCAATTAAACCACAGCCCTCAGGGACAAATGTGAGATAGCAGTGAAAAAAAAATATATAATCTGATGTACTTCTTGTTATGAAAAGAACTATGACATAGCACTGTATATGGACTGCACATTTCTGCCAGCCAGCATAGCAAAAGACTACAAAACCAATTATGAGATTTAGAAAACAAGGGGAAGCGTCTAACCACATGGCTTTCTGCTCTCTCTTCTCAGGAGAATATACCAGAAAATCTTCACTTTAAGTATCTGAACAGTCTTTAAGTCAAGGGGGCTATAAAATCACATATTTAATCTTACATTTATATTTAAATGTCCTGCGTAAGTAAGGGGTTTTGTACCCTATGTTGAGAGGTTGTTTAAGAATCATTTAGGTACGTGGTTCAAAGCACTTAAATTATTCTACCAGTAATCAAAACACATCCATTTGTACTTGGTCATTTCCACTCTCATTCTTCTACATTCTGTATTACTGTAGTCACTATTGATAACCATAATTTATCTTCTGATACAACTAAGCCATTAGGAGATATATCTATAGATTCATTCTGTAGATAAAATTAGGACATTACTCTTGTCCGTTTGGGCTAATGAAAAAGATGGTTTTAGCTTCTCTGTTTAATGAAGAAAACTATATTGGAGAAACATGACCACTGATGCAAAGCCGTGGAAAACACAGACAAATGATACTAGCTTTCAGGCACACCACACAAATTTAATTCCAGCAACACCACAGCCTATGAATTTAGGAAGAAATATCCATTGAATCCAGAATATTTTTTTAATTCAAGACTGTGTAATCAAAACAATTGCCAAAATAGAATGGTTATACAGTCTCTTGTAAAGTAGAAGATTCTCATTGACTTTGAAAAGAGAAAAGTGATCAAGATTTCAAACATACTGATTTATGTAATGCAAAGAACATGTTTTCAGATAGCTATGTTGCAATCAAATCATCCATTGGCTATATGTTTGAATTATCCTCTCCTAAATATGGTTTAAATCTACCTCAGTCAACTCAGCATGGATGAGCTGGCCAAAGCAATTTCATGCGACATTCTTCATATGTTTACCAGGTGTAGAATTTTTAAACAAAAAACCCAAAGCACCACACAAAAACCTAACACTTTTTTTATTTGGTAATATTCCCTAGACAGCCATGGCACAAGGGTTTCAATTCTTCTTGAAATAAAGTCCAATAAATTCTGTGGAAACCAGAACAAGTACAGAAGGATGAGAAAGAAACCCATTTCAGAACATCCCATGGTAGTTAAACTACTCTCTGGGGTCTTAAGAAACCTATTTCTTTACTTTAGGCTGGGAAGAAAGCACAAATGCTTTGTTGTAACATCCTTTTATGCTGACAAAGTACAACAATTTTTATTAAGAATGGAATCTAAATCCCCATATTAATCTCACTCAAAATTTTGTTCTGTGGTTTTATTTGTTTGGTTTTGTAGGTTTATTTTATTTATTTTCAGTGAGTATGTAGAGTTTCCATATCAAAATCTCTCTCTCCTACTGAAGATTATTCTCTAGTCTTAAGTCATATTTGAAACTGGTATCTTCAGCCAAAACGATGTGCTCCATCAAGAACTATGCACTTTTGTCATCCAAAAAAATATCTGTGTTTCACCAGTTTGAAAGCACTACGATGGTTATATTTCTCTGACTCTTAACAAACTACCAGAATCAGTAAATATCAAGAATACTTTTAAATCTAGACATTAATTTAGCAGGGGGGGGAAGGTCCAAGAACAATGAATTTGAAATGTAATAAGACCCAAAGGCAAATGAAATGCATCCTAGACCTCATACCCAGGCACATCATCTCCCCCCCTCAAAACCCTGAAGCTCATGGACATTTAAGCTTTTCACACCACCCAAAATTAAGGTTAGTCTTGCAGACTTTCATCTGCAATGCTCTCGGAGTACCACACAATTTCTACCACTGTCGTCCATGGGAAGTATCTAGAAAGTTAGTGATCTTGAACATCTGTTTTAGCAAGCCTGGTTCTCCCCTGAGCAAGCATTTTACATTTAGCATCACTGCGCTGTTCTTGGTTTTCACTCTAGATCTATTTCTTAGCACTGATTTTTATCCTAACTGAGTAGCCTAAGAAGCAAGGTACTCTCAAGCCTGTGACAAAGGGTATTTAAATATGATCCTGTGTTCTTCTCTGTTGTGATTTGAAATGGCACCTCCCTCTCCCTCTTGCGTTAATCCTAGCTTGGCCCACCTGCTACACATAAATACAGCAGTTTTTCCACTTATTCTAATTTATTTTAACTGAAGATAATTGGTATTTTAAGTAATATAGCATATCTACTCAAAAATCCAACAGTGACCATACATTTAACAGCAAAACCTACAAAGTTTTAGGGCATTTTCTCCACCTTTCTTCTTTATTTTTTGTCCCATTATCTACTTCATTTTACTGGTAACTATCACACAGAATTACAACAATTTAGACCTGAGAGAGTTTGGCTTTTACATAATTCTGGAAAAAATTAACAATATGAGTTTGTGCTATTTGATTGGGAAAGTTAGGGAAAACTTCAAAGAGCCTGAACTCCCCTGGGGTTTACATACTTTAAAATAACAGTGTCTCTGTATTGCCAAGAGGGGGGAAAAAAACCAACAGACCTTCAAATTAATATTACATTGGCAGCAGGTTTTTACAGACTACTTTCGGGGCTGTGTGCTGACTCCCTAGGTTAACGAACAGTTTGATTTAAAACTTAAAATTAAGTGTTCTACCAGAGTCATAAATAATGTAGTTTATAACATTCCTATAGAGCACATAAAACTGCATTTGTCTTCCATTAACAACACACTTTTTAAGTAGCTTGACCTCTTCAGATATATAAGAACGTGCAATTAGTGCAATTTGTCACAGGTTCTTTACATTTTAATAAGATGTAATTAATTGTCTGTTTAGTCTAATTAACTTTGAAACCCTGACAGTTCTTGCTCTCTGCTATAAAGCACAGCTCCTTATTTGAATTGCTAATATTGGACAGAGTGCCTCCGTGCAACAATACATTTAAATCTGTGTACCTTTGCAGACGAAGAGACACGGGGCTAACCTACCAATATTTGCTCTGACTTTTCCAAAGCTGTTTTTATCAATCTGTGCCAATATATGGGAGATGATAACATATGGGAATCAATGTGTTTGTGAAACAGCTGGAGCTACCATATAGCACTATTAGAATTCTATTAATGATCCCACAATTCAATAATTCTATTTCGCTCATACTATTCATATATGTTTCATACATGATTTAACAAATGAATTACAGACTCAAGCCGGAGATGTAAATCTTTTACATTATTTGAAGTTAACCTGCAGATCATGAAGAATGCAGCGAGGTATTAAACAGATGACCCTGAAAACATGACATTTTACTGATCAGAGAAAGGTATCAGCTGCATGGAACTTACTCTTAACAAGGTTAACTGTTAAAAGCTCTGGAATTCAGAGTTTGGGATTTTTTTCAGCTGTATCAGGTTGTGACAATATATCTTGATTTTAATGCAAATTATTACCTTATAATACAACAGATTTATTTTATATTCCCACCACCATGATTGTAAGTACTCAGAAGATTGATTTTGCAGATGATAAATGACACTTAAATCAACTGAATAGCAAATGAAGGGCTGATTCTGACATCCTGTCCTCTCCTGAATAAAATAATTCTCTGTGAAAACTACTGCAAAAGTTAGTGATGTTCAGAACTGTTGAAACAGGAGAATATGAGAATCTGCACAAAAAAGAGCATCTGGAGAACAGAAACCATTCAATGAAGTGATGATTTATGTTCAAAACGAGCAGATGTAATACATTCACCGGAAGTTTTTGCAAGTTGAAATAATATTTTATTTTTATTCTGAAAACAGGAATAATTTCAAAGTCTGGGGTTCTGTGCACAGCCCCCACAGAATGCCAAGTAGGGGGATGTATAAATCTTGCCTGCTATAACATATGGATACTGACAGGGACAGAACGAGCACCAAAGCAAATATGAGGTAGAAATGATTTTTTATTACTTTAGGTATTTCTAGATGTCAGATAAAAATGAGAGCATCGCTAAAAATTTTACAGAATGACAGCTGTGCCTTATGGATAACATTCTATGGTTTGATGTATGAGGCAGAAAATGTGAAAAATATTGTGAAGTACCACCTTGACACGATGATGGAAGACCACAGGAAGCACGCTAACTCTGGAGGAATGTAATAGACCACCGGTAAATAAAAGGAGGCGGCTTCAGGTTCAGCCAAAAAGAAAAAAAAATAAAATAAAAAAAATAAAAACACTTTCTTTGGAAGAATGAAAGTTGCAGAACTTTATTTTTTTACACAGCTGCCCAGGTTTTAAGGCTCTTGTTTGGACAGGATCACCCCTCAGAGTTTTAGTAAGTACAGAAGGTTTTGCAACCATTCCTACTGCAGCTTTTACAACGCACCAGAGGATGCAGCCTCTCCAGCATTACAGAATCCATACTACAGGCTATTATAACGGACTACGTATTTTTTTAAAGCACTCAAACAAGGCACATGAAGGCTCAATAGGCAGTAGTTACATGGCTAAAGCAATTTAAAATAACTGTTATAGTTTCATTTATCCAAGTCTGCTCCAAGCCTGACTATAAACAGTGAAAAGTTGAAAACGAGTAATTACCAAATCCACTTAACATCCAGTTAAATGTCCACTTAACCGCACTGGTAGGTACCATAAAACAGATGCATCTATATGTTTCATAGCTTAACAGAGTATTACCCTGTGCTCTCCCTGTGAAACAAGCACCACACATTGAACCCCAGTTTGTGGATCAGCAGGGTGAGAACGGCTGGGTCTGCCCTGCAAGGTGAGTCCACATTAACACTCCATTCCCACTTCAACACCCAGCTTTGATGAGCCTGCATCAGCAGAAAAGGCTGCTGCACAGTACAGCAGGTGCCCCGAGCCAGGCTGGGGGTCCAAGGGGGCTGCAGGGCCCCCCTGCCTCCCGCTGTGCTCACCCGGCAATGATCCGATGCACAGAGCCCCATCCTCACCCTGCAGGGGCAGGCGCTCTGTGCTTTCAGCCTTTGAAAGCACCCAAATTGCCTCAGATAGATGGATGGATGGAAAGTGAACAATCGCATCACAAGAGTTCTTACATTAATATATTCTAAATTAATGTCTGCCAGAGGAGAAAATCCACTGAAGTTTAGCATTGTTGACAGTAGTTGACATGCAGGTATGATTGATGTCTGCCTTCCCTCTGAGGATGAATGGAAAGCTGGCAAATGCCACATATACATAATGCGTGGAATTTTAAGCCAAATTGGTTTTCAGTCATCGTACTTGACATTTCCCCCTCATACTTCAAATTATTCCTTGGTACAAATTGCATGTTTATATAATGTGTTTTGCTGTACAGTCTGGTTTGATCACATCTCCTTTAGGCTTTCTCGAGGCAGCTGCAGTTATAAATAGGCCAAAAGCATTGCTTGTAGCAGAGATGAAATAGAGATTACCTCTGACAAAAAAAAAAAAAAAAGGCCAAGGAAAAGTTTAGGTCTTTGTATTGAGCCATTAGCAGCACACTGAATTTTTATTCCACCCTCCCTACCGCTTGCTTCTATTAAGAGGTGGCAAAATAATAAAGGAGAACTTTGGCCTTTCTAATACATATTATAAAGTTAAAATAATGAAACCACAGGGAGGCATTTCAAAGGGCTCATTGGCATACGGACAGTCCTGCTGTAGCGGTCTAATAAGGTTCAGGGAAGAGGCAGCCTGTGTGATCCTGGAACACAGATCCAATCTCTCAGTATGTGAGACGCCAGTAGAGGCTTTGCCCAGTGTCTCCTGTGACACCACTGCACTGCTGGCTCTGGTTTGTCATGCTCTGTGCCTGTTACTGAATCAGATAACCTGATCTATGCTTGAGGGCTTCCTTCTATTCCCATTTCTGTTTCATCAAAACAGAAAAAAAAAAAAAAGTGGAGTTCATAAGCTTATGAGTTCTATATTTATCCCTGGGAGATATACACAAAGCCTAAGGTAACAAATGTGTGAGTGGTATTTGCTGTTACAGTCCAGGTTTGCAACTGCAAATCCTAAGTGTCCCTGTTGCAAGAACTTGGTGAGCTAAGGTCTATGTACGCAGTGAAAAAAACTGAAACTGCGACAGTATCTGGCGATCAGCAAACGAACAGTTGTTTGCTTAAACATGTTTAAGTATAGCACATTGATTTGCACTCTGCCGTATTCACACAACTAAAATAGACAAAATCCTGAGTAAAGAAAGCCGAGCTCCAGATACTGATCACCAGACTCATATTGACAATTCCAAGTTCAAATGCAAATATAAACAGCCTGAGCTTCACCTCAAGGTGAACCAGGGGGCACACTGAGAAAATGTGAAGATTTGCCTACAGGCAAAACGGTTTGCTGGACATGTAGCACTCCAGTTGAAGAGATAAAAACGTACCAATAGCTGTAAAACACTCAGTTTAACAGGCCTTGGCCCTTTCTCTTTTCCACAAAAACACAAGAGGCAGCTATCTGTTAGGTTAGCATTTGCGTGTCCTGCAGCCCTGAAGAGTAAAACACACACACACACTAAAAAAAAAAAATCTTGAAATGGATACAGCTGCTTCTTTCGAAACTTGGCATCAGAAGAGAATCAGTGCTTTACAAGTTATCCATTTTAAGTCCAAGCTACCTTGCATCAACTTGTTTTATGGCAATTCAGTTTAATATTGTAAGTGAATGTTTAATAAAATTCTGACCCCATGATCTACTGTGAAGCATTTCATTTAACCAAATTGCAATCTTTTGTCTTTTAGCTTTTTTTTTTAAATTAACAATCACAGCATTGATCATGATGCAAACTGTCTGACCCTACGTCCTAGAGTTATGCTTTGATGTACACACAATAACTCTGTGCTAAGAATGCAAAAGGTGATTTAATGAATCAACTTGCTCATTCCCAACTCTAGCAACTGTAGAATCCCCAAAAGTTAACTGATGCATTGAACTCCCATTCATTTTAGTTCAATTTTGTTTGTGCACTGTTTATAGGATCACTCCCTATCCTGGATTCTGCATGCTGACTATTAAATGCAGAAAAACCACCAAGGAGCACTTGGGGGTCGAAGCTGCACCACAACAGGTAGTGTGATTCAATCCTGCTCAAAACAAGTTGAAATAAAACTGCCTTATAAGCTACGGTACCCAATGTTAAAACTAAATCTAAGTCAACACTGGATGCTATTAACTTTCATAGCTATGTTAGCAAAGAAATAGCCTGATGGAAAACTGACACATTTTAGCTATTATTCTCATCTTACTTCTCAAAACTGGATGAATGCTCTAAAGTTTGAACCTCTCGTAAGATACTTCCCATGCTTTGCTCCCATACTTAGCTTCCTAAAAATACAGCAACGAAGCCTTGTTGAACTTTGTGTTCATCGGAACTTGATGAATAACAACACATACTAGAAAGCATCGAATAGCTTGCATTTAGGTTGTATAATAAATGAAAGGAATATGTACATTCATGACAGTTATGCAGTAATTCATCTCCTTCATTGCCATTGATTTACTCGCGTTTCACAGAACCTCTAAAACTCAGGTAGCCGTTTTTGATGTTAGTACTCAGCCACCCTACAGAAACCGCATCCCGAGCCTGGGTCAGAAGTCAGTCTCTCCCTCTGAGCCAGCACATCCATTGCGTGTAACCACATCAGACTTAAGTCCGAGTGAGCGAGCTTATCTACACAAATGCAAGGAGGTCTGTGTAACCCTCTGTCCATCACTGGCTTATAACGGATCTCTTTCATTTTAATCTAGGACTCTCACTGTCAGAAGGGTTAGCTAACCAAAAGTACTAATGAAACCATCTATCAGAGATCTTAAAATAAGCATCAGACAAAAGCACTACACACAAGAAGCTCTTTAACCCCTCTGCTCTCTCTGCCACCAGACTTGTGCACAGTCACTTTTGCACTTTGAAAAAAGGAAAGAAAATACACAGCCTTCTTCTGAAAACATTCAGATTCCAATCACCAATAACAAGAGAAATAGCAAGAACAGAACTGCTGCTAACTGGTATCACAGATTATGAAGAAATCATTCTTGTATTAAAAAATTAAACCAGGTCAAACCAACATTGTCCCAAACTAGTTTAATAACCAAGTTCAAAATTGCTTCTCAACATCGCCTCTTACCTCAATGTCTGAGGGCTATACTATGCACACTCCAGTCTATACCTACCAATACGCAGTAACAATTTAGACAACAGGCTCACACATAAAGCTTTGTTTTTCAATTCTACCCCTTCTAAAAATAAACAAAATAATAATTTTCTTTTATAGGGGCTATAGGTGGGTTATATGATAGTTTATTAGTTCATATATGTGTAAAGTGTATGATCACCTCTCCCCTCGCTCCCCAAAAAGCATAACCATTAAAGAAATAAGAAGTACTACTAAAAACATTTACCTTCAATTGTCATGGGAGTTGCAAGGGATCAGAGATAGATGGTTTTGAACTTATTTTGAATTACCCATGTTGAATTTTTAATATATGGAAATCTTAATATTCACTCTCTGCGGAAAAGCTTGGCTGATCAGCACTCCAATAGTCATTTCCTTGCCCTGGAACAAAACCTAAGGCATTTACTTAGGTTTTATTTGTTCTTTATTTAGGCAGACTTGCTGACTTCAGTGGGAGTTTAGCAGAGCAAGAACTGGAAATAAAAATTGAATGAAGACATTAACATCTGTTCACCTGGAAAGGGTATCCAGATTTTTATTGGCTTACTTTATATACCTGCTGCTGAATAAAACAGGCAATAGCATACTTATTCACAGATTATTGTCAAAGGGATAGTTTTGAACAATACTCTAGAGAGATTAAGGATAGGGGAGATACCCACTTTTTTTCTGAGCTATATACATTTAAATCCCATCTTCAAATAGTAGCAGTCTAGCAGAGCTCTAGCAGTGTCAAAGGGGATTACACAAACGCTTCTGGCATACCCCAAATCCTTTGTTATACTGCAGAGACAAACTTAAGGAAATAGAAACTATAAAATGAACCTCATTATACAATACTGAATTTCCTACTAAAACCATGCCATGACAGTAACTTACAACCCCCCTCTGTTTTGTGTGGACTGAGTGCACTGCTTATGCCCTCATTCCTCCTGCCTTCCTGTAATGCTAAAAATTATAGGATTTGGCTCTTTGTCTCTTGTACCACAGGTTTCACTCTTGGTTTGGGTTCTCAGGCGAACACTTTGGACTTGTATTTTGCAGAGACATGTGGTACAGCTGTTCTGTGGATCCTTCTAAACCAAATGTCTATTTATATGAGTTGCCTGTTAAGCCAAATGAGTAGACTAAATTACTTCTTGTCCTTACTAATCTGTGTTCATTAGGAAAAACCTTTAGCTTTCAAGGCTCCTTCCTCTTTGTTTGTACTCTGCACATTCCAGTTTCTTTCTTCTCACTGGAACAGGTTCTTTCAGGATAAGAGCAATAAGAGCAAAGCATAAAATATAACATGATTTTTATGATGCACTTCTCCAAAAACAACTGAAACAATTTTAGGAATTCAAACCTTTTTTCTCCCCTTCACTATACAAAAGATGATATCAAAAAGCCAAGTCTCTGGGATCTCCAAGTGATATGCTTGTACTCGTGACTGACGGCAGCACTGACTTGGCCCACACAAAGAGTACATACAGCAAATTTGGAAACCTTCTGCAAACTTAAGTAAGCTAACTGCTGGATCTGGAATTCAGTGCAAACCAGGGATATTGTACCCTGAACTCTTGTAGGCAAGTAAAAGACCAAGTTCTCCATAGCAAAGTCTGAGGTATTTGTCTGTTTTTGTTTCTTTAACTGGCCAGTTATTTCCATTATATTAAAAGCATCAAGCACCCATCATCCAGAAGAGCAATGGCTGCCTTTGCAACAGAGAACTTGTGTTTCTTTTCTCCCCCCTCCCATTTTGCTTTCTTGTGCGTGAATGCTTCTTATGCCATATGAAAAACCACCAAAATAGAAAGCTTCCTGGCTAATTTCAGTCAGCTTCTTTGGAAAGTATGTATATTTTATACCATGCTCCTTCCCCTGATTCTGTCTAGCAAGCCACAGATGACCAATTACTCATTTTCTCAACCATTAATTCTAGATCAGGCCTTAAATCTCTTTGAGAAATCACCAAGCCCTTGAAATTGTAAAGTTTGACAGCCTGAGCTTCCCATGTCAAATGATTATGAGCACACTTCCATGTCTCCGCAGATTTTATAGCGCTACTGCTGTGCATTCTTAATCTGAAATCACTTTCTGCCTGAGGCTGGAATGCAAACCTATCTTCCAAACAGACGCAGAACCTAGTAGCCATCTAACTTACATTAAATTCCATCAAATTTATAATAGGTTTGTACATCTCTGGGAATTAGCTGACAGATAAGAAAAAAATAGTAAGCATATTCTATTTGGTTTAACCAGAAAATTGGCCAATAAACAGGGATAAAAACCAGCAGAATAACCCAGCTGCTAATTGCTTAGGCTGCTAACAGATTCCAGTCTTGTATGATAATCATCATCCAATACACTCCCAGGACTATGAACTGTCCAAACAAAAAAAGGTTACCTGTCATGGGTCAAGGAGAATATTTTATGCATTTGAAAGCTGTAAGGATGGAATATAATTGACGTAAGACTGTAATGAACTTGAATTAAACTAAACGGAAGGGCATTTGTGGATGTAGGGAGAGAATGATAGTGCATCTGTGAAAATGTTCAATATGCAGGAGTTCCTGCAAATGTGCCCAGTTATCTCCTCAAACCCCACATTAATTACTTGCCAGTGTGAGCACTTTGCCTGGGAGATTCAAGATTGAGCCAAAAGCAACAACAGTGGTTGGAAAGAGACAATACTGAATCTTACTGTTACTTATGGTTATTCTTTACTCCACACACTTGAGGACTGGCATGTTTGCTGTAGTTCACGATCTTTCATTTACCAGTAGCAAGAATATTTTTTTTAAGATCATACACTGCATTTCCATTACCCACTTCTATACACAGACTTGAGTTCCTCCTGGTTGTACATAGTAACTCCTCAGAGGTAAGCAGGATCTGCTACATACAGTTGTAGAAAAGCAACTGTGAAAGGGAACTCAAAGGCCGACTTCTATCTGCCTCTTACTAGATTGAATTAAGCCCGATACAATTTCTCACTTATTTCTTAAGCCTACCTGAAAGACAGCCAATTAAAAAAAACTGGTTTGCTTTGTGAGGGGTTTTTTTGTTGGTTTTTGTTTGTTTGGTGTCTGTTTTTATTTAACCAGCTCCCTTCAGCTAATCAAATCCCTGATATTCAGGCCTGGCAGAGGCTTTAGGAACTCACTTAAAGACAAAATAAAAAACAACTAAAAAAAAAAAAAAATCAAACAACTAAACACAAAACCACAATTATTGCCTGTTTTGAGTTCATGCATTTGCTTGCCTCTATCTAGCTCTAGACAAATGCATTGTTGAATCTCTTCCTGAATTTGCCAAGTTCAATCTAATTCCTTCCCCAGTAAGATTTGCAACCCTTCCCATCACCTCCCACCAAGTAAGGAAAGCAGTACTTTCCAACAACTGCCAGCCTACCTGTTTCATCTTATTGTGGAACGTTTGTTACAGCTTGTGCCTTTAGCTAGAAAATTAGGGTTCATAGGCCATGCAATATAGCTAAGATTTCAATCCTGACATATAACTGCCACTGGGATAACAATGGATGCCTCTGTGACACTAAAGAGGAGACCAACTTCTGTATCACACTGGATTTATGAAGTACTAGATTGCCTTCAGGCTGTCGGATAACACGAAAGGCATTACTTAAACCACTTCGCAGTTCCTTGGTGTTTGGTCTATGGCTGACTCTGCATTAGGGGATTCTCAAAGAGGGAGCTATTATTAGAAGGCTGTATCTCAATCTTCCATCACTTGCCTTCTTTTCTTATCTTTAGGAATAGAGAAAAGACAAAGGACTAGTTTCCACTTGATACATTTCTTCTGATTCCGTTTCTTTCATTTGTGTGGCAGAGGACCTGACTTGGAATTTGAAGTTGCAGGGTGAATTCAAGCTCTCCCCTCTTCAATGCTCAATGCCTTTAAACAAACCTCAGTCTCATGAGCTCTCCCTGTGACACTCTGACTACATGACAAAATAATGTTTTACTATATACATATAGGGGATCATGAAGCAGGAGTAAGAACCTACTACTTGGCACACCGCACAGGTGTGATGCTCTCACTTTGAAATTGGTACTTGTGGGAAACTTTTGAAAGCCACTCTTACATTTAGAACAGCAACAACAGCCCATCACACTCCCAGACCTAGTTCTTCACTCCCTAGCCATGGCAGAACTCTTCACTAAAAATCTTGTTTCACTTTCTTCAGCTCTGTAATTTTAAAGTTATAAAATCCAATTGCAACAGCCCACTGAGTCACTTGTGTACTAGGAGGGCCCATCCCCCATCTGTCTTGTGATCACTTCTTCCACTTCTCTGTAGCCTTGCTATAAAGTCTGAAATTGAGAATTCATGTGATGACTGGGCTCTAAGGGTTTATCAGCATTTCCTTCCTACAACTTGCTGTCCGTTTGGCAGTACATACAAAAATAAGAAAAGTACAAAGCCAAATTGGAATAGGGAGCTTAGCTCAGAGTACAGGAGGACAGTAACCTGTATTTTATGCAGAATGGACTCCCTAGTGTTTCACTCACACGGAGCATACTCTGAGATTCAGGGGTATGCAACAGAATTTACTATTTATCTTAATGACACCAGGAAATCTCAGTGTCCCAGCACCTCATCAGGGTGCTGCCAAGCAAGCTGCCTAGATTTCAAGAAGATTCCAACAAGTGTTCCAATATTTATGCAGTCTTTTACTTCAAGTTTCCAAACTATTTAGCAAAATAATACCGTATATAAGAACTTAAGTATTATTACCATTAAAAATAGAATGCATTTTATTGGTTTGACTTTTGCCAGAAAAGCAATTGTGATACATTACCATCCCTGGCACTGTTACAGGAACTGCAAATGGAAAATATGCCATAGAAAGTTATTTGCTTTCTGCATTAGGCAAAGACATTTTCAATGCCAAATGACTTTTGACATTTAATTTGAAACCCAAGATGCCTTAAAGTTAACTATCCAGGAGTAATAATGATAGAGCACCAGAGCATTCCATTTCTAGGAATGGATTTTTCTGGTTGTTTTAAATAAATGAAAATACATCTTATGGTCAATACCTCATACTTAGAAACTGTCTTTTCTTCAGCGAACTATTCAATCTGTTCAAGGACTGACTCTGGGTTGAATCCTCTGTGAGTTCTGTTTTAGATTGGGGTTTTCTTTGGTTTAATGGAGAGCTAGCTAAAATATTAAGAGATTTAGACACACGGTCCAGTTACCTTAGTATTTTTTTTAGCAGTGTACAAAGTCTTCCAAACAAAACTTTTCACAAAGTGTGTTTAAAACTAAAGCAATTTGTGAACTTTGTGCAGAATGTGGCTTGTTGCAAGGAAAAATCTGATTTAAAAAATAGCACACTCAAGTTATATTTCATGCCTTTGCCCACTATTATACTGTGGGTACACAGTCCAAAATTTTTGATGTTTTCTTTGAAACTTAATAAATGTCAAATGGCTGAAGGTATTTAAGTCTATTAAATTCAGCTATCCCATATGCATTTGTATTTTCTCCTGGCTGGAAACCTACAATATTTGTGGTACCTTAAATAAACAATTGGCAAAGAATCAAAAAGTGTTGAAGCAGGACCACAGACCAATTCAGAATTTGCCAGTCAGACTCTTACTTATGTGATGAAGCACTTGAGAGCTACTTTCAGAGGAAGCTACAGCTTGAGGTATTAAGAGTGGCAGAAAACAGTGCCAGATATTTTAAGGCAGCAGTAGTGTGTGTAGGGAAATATGACATTATAAATGCTCACCGCTGTAGCAGCACGGAAAGAATTAATTTTACATATGTGTTGAAACTTCCTTAATGACATGTTAGGCAACAAATTAGGGTCTCACGAGAAAAAAGTGTCATAATTTGAGCTACATTAGTACTGAGATCAGTTGTGTGCACAAGAAAAAGTTTATCTAGGAGAAGCCAAATTAAGAAGCTGAGCACTTAGAAAAAGAAAGAGATGTAAATTAACTATATAATATTTATATGCAATGCCCCTCATCAGTAAGGGCAATATGTACTATTTTACAAGAAATTTTAATGACAGTGCCCTTTGAATATTTCTTCCATCAGTGTTGCTGAGACCACAAAACAGATAAGATGAATTTCATGTTTTAGCAGCATAAGCACAATCAATTACAAGATGATTTTGCTGTGTCTCACAAATGAGCAGTTCTCATCGACACTTATAATGCATGGTTATTTCACATGAAATTTGTTTCTCAAGCAAGAACATCAATACAACTTGCACAGGCTTGCAAATAGAAACTTGGGTTATCTCCTATGTGAACAATAATCCATCTCTGACCCAGTCTGTGTTGCTTTCTCAGTCAACAGTTATTGTTTTAATTAGCCATCGCTTTTCCAGAGTTTAGGTTGTTTTCTGTTTCGCTTTTTACAAATTAGAGATGGCATACAGTGTAACTAACCAAACCACCGAAGCATAGGCAAAAGGAAGAAAGTTTATGTGTGTTTATGTTAATGTCTTTAGAGACCAGGATTATTTGGATTAAAAGGAACTGCCATTCAAAAAGAGTCTTTTCCTCACCCAGAGACAACTAATAATCTGCCTAGAAATCCTAGAGCACTAAAAAGCAAGCCAAAACAACTCTCTACTAACAAAGGATGTGTTTCAACTGCATAAAACCCTTTCCCATGTGGAAAACAAATAATTTTATCAGTTTAGAACAAGATATAAAGTGTGAATAACAAATTAACACATGGCAAACTAGGTCAAATTTTAAATATACTTCATCTTTCCAATAAAAAATTCCCCCTGCAAATTAAATTCTGAGTAAGACAAATGAAAGATGATGGAAATGAGTTACAGCTAAAATGAGATATGTCAAAGCTGCAGTAAAATAATTTAAAAGTTATATATAAAAATGATGTATCTGCATGTCCAAGTAATCACGATTTTAAATCATAGGTACTAAACCATAGTGTTTCACTTCTTATTAATTACGCCTGTGGCATTTATTGTTGCATAGATGAAAAAGAATAGTAACAATAAGACAGGGGGGAAGTGAGAAATGCTATTTTCTTCTTTTTGAGTCTATTTAGAGAAACTACAAATTACAAATGCACTGAAGTACAGTTTTTAGCAGATGTAAGGGTATTTCTAGGAACAGTTTGCTTTCTAAACATTTACTGCATTTAGTACTAAACACCTAGGGACCTATGTCCAAAATCCTAACAAGGAACTAGCCTGAGGTATTTATACCAACTATAACTGATACATAGTGCAAACAGTTCATGCAATTCTTGTAGAAGTCCAGTTAAAGGACAAGAGGCGAGAGCTGCAAGATGCAAAATGGGAAATTCCCTTTGGGCACAAAGAAAAAAAAAAAAAACACTTCACTGGAGTGGTCCAAACACTAGAACAGATTGTCCAGAGGAGGTGGGAAGATCCTGACCTTTGAAATTTTTAAAGCTCAACAGAGCAAGGCTCTCAGCAACCTGACCTATTTTCAAAGTTGCTCTTTCTTGAGTAGGAGGTTGGACTAGAGTTCCTTCCAACAATCATCTTCCATAACAATCATCTAACATGAGTTTGGGATTCATGTAAAAAAACCCACAAATAGCATCATACAACACGTTCCAGCAGGTTACTGTTACCAAGCAGCTCTGAGAAAAGAGGGCACTGACTTTTCTGAGGTAAGACAAAAAAACCCCAAGACTCTTTCTCCAGCTGATCTGACTTAATGTACTTTGGAGAACTTCACTTTCTGGTATGAGAGGCCCACCTTTTGACTGACTGTTTGTAGGACCTGCTACAGCAGAACATCATCTCTCACCTTTTTCCTTCCCACAACCCCCATATTCCTTACACAGAGAAGCTTCAGACTAGATTTTGCTGGGGATGCAAAGGAGAATTTCTAGAGAAGAGAGGGACATGTAGCAGAGTTAGACAACTCCAGAGCAGGCCGGGCATGAGGCTACTGTCCAAGTGTCCCACTGTCACACGCATTTACAGTCACAGCAGTAACATGGCACGCCGGTACCACCGCAGCACTAACCCATCACAATGCCCAAACACTGCATGGCATGATTCAGATTTCTCTAATTATTTGTCTCTATTATTTGCTACCTCACAGACCTTTATATCATCTGCAAATTTCACCAGTAAGGCTTTTACATCAGTGACTAGATCAATGATAAAAAATATAAAGTAGCCCTGGGCCCCAGGAGACCACTGCAAAAATGGCATTTCTCATTGACCTCTCCCCATTAGCAACTTCATTTTGATACCTGTCAGTGAGCCAGTTTCTAATCCATCTGCTGTGTAGCCTGTTAATGCTACATAATGCAGCGTTTTTAAATTGAAATGTTATGTGGTAGTAAATTAAATGCCTCAGAGAAATTAAAGTATCTAATATTGACACAGCTGTCTTTATCAACCAGACCTCTGACACTGCTGAAAATAAAATAAAAAAAAAAAACAAAACCAGATTTGTCTGAGAAGAGGTTCCATACTGACAAGCCCAATTATATTTTTGGTTTCTAATTCTTACTTAACAGAATCACAGAACAGCCATATCATTATTCTACCTTGAGTTAGCGTCTGGCCAGTGGTTTACAGTTCCACTGACTTATTCTTTTCAACCAGCAGAACTATCTTGCCTGTCCCTTACATCTTTTGTCAGCTTTCCAAGGAGTACAAATACCAAGACAAGACCAGGTTCCTTAACTCCTTACAGTCCCACATGATATATTCCTAGCATTCATAACATGTTTTGCCAAGCGTGCTGTCCTCCTCCTGGGCCTTATAGCACATGCTCATAGCTGTGTAAAAAGTCATGGTTAACAGGAAAGGTGGGAGAAGTTATCCATAGGACTAAAGAAAAACAATCATTTGCTACAACTTCTAAAGTAAATTCTTATAAACTCAGTAGAGCTGATTCTTCTACCCGGGAACTAGTTTCAGAGAAACAGACTGACTTCTGACTTCTCCTCGTGACTTGTCAGCTGGGCTGCAGTAATACCTCAAGTATTAAAAACTCTTCCCTACAATATCTGAATAGCTCCTTTCACACTCCCAACATACACACTTGGGCTCTGCTGCCAAAACCAGTGCCAGACTTGCTGTGTGGGTCTGAGGAGTATTGGTTTGTGGTTTGTCTTTTTTTCTTCTCCATTTTGTTCCAAGAGAACCAAGATGTTCATTCCAACTTTTCTAAAAGAAGAACGTCAAAATATCAAAGTCGTATACAAATTAAAATTACCATTCTCCTGACACTTCCTAGAATCATTTCCAGCTTCTTTCTCACTTAGTTCCCTGCTAATGTTTTAAAAACATTAAAGCACTGCTCCCAGCTTGTAAGTTATTTTGAAATTCAAATCTTTTGACTTTTGAAGTAGAATTGTTTCACAGCTGTCAGGAAATACAGGGAGGCAAAGTTAGTTTTCCCAAGTCACACAATAGTTTTGTAGCTTACCAAGAATAAATATTTATTTATAGGTCAGATCGTGAACTCCTTATTCTCTTTCATACAGTTACAGACATGTAAATAGTCATGTTTAATTAAAAAAAAGATGTTTAACCTGAAGAAGGAATGCATAAAAATGGGGTAAGTCCTTTAAAATTTGTTCAGTTATAATGATGTTCATATAGTGCAGCTTCACAGAGACCAGTGCAGTGTTCATACTTAAAGCTGCTGAGTAAAAACATGCTGAAGCTTTCTTTAGATCCTTTACGCATTTAAGATGCAGAATAAAGAGAAACACTCAAGAAGAGTAAATCAGACTTTAGACGTTCATGCGAAAAGGAAGAATTAGATTTCAGTGTTCATTTTGCCTCAGGTACACTACAGGGAAACGTGTGACATAAATATGCATGCATTTGTGCAAACAGGCATAAAACCGATGCATCATTTTACACTGCAGCTTTCATTTAAAAATCTGAAGAAGGAAGACAAACATCTCTTTGCCATTTGCTTTTTCTGCAGTGCCACATATGGGATTTGCTTCTGAAACTTACTTAACTCTCAAGAAACTGCTATGTCCTAATTTAACTGCCATTGGGAGCCATCAAAAAACTAGTTTTGTCAGCCAGCCTGGTAGCTTTACACACTGCCTCTTAGTAGCGAGAAGTTCAGTTCTCCACTGACTGCCTGCGACAACTCTCAGCACTGCAGCTCCAGTTACCTGTTTTCAAGTCCATCATGTCAGGAAAAAATGGTCTGTGGCGAGAGTATTGTCCTAGTACAAAAAACAAGGATACTCTCTGTAGTTTGCAATGCAAGTGCTTTATATAGCACTGAGCAGGACAGACAGCATACAGTCAGGCAGACACTGCCATTACACAAACAAACCATAGCTGGTTACCCAAAAGGAGCTTCCAATGGAGAAAGAGCCGGGTGGCACGTGTCCATATATCATGACACTGCTCCAGTGTAGCTTTGGGATTTTTGCCCCATCAGGAAGTTATGCACCAAACTAGGTTCTGAGACCAGCCGCCTTGCCCCCCTCTCTCCACCTTTACTGTACATGTAATGGGAACATAAACACTGAGGACGTATGTTTTGGACACCTAAGAGTGCTAAGCAGCAGGTTTGAGGATAGTGGAAGACCTCAGTCTAAACCCCACTGCTTAAATGAGTCAAATAGCGAGACAATTCGGGTAAGCGTCAGAAAACTGGTTTACAAATAATTTAAGTAATTTTTCTTGTATATTAAATATTTTTGTACTTACAAGTGTGAGGTTTCGAGAACCTGGTTCTGTGTCTACTGTGTATGAGTTCAGGCTTACAAATTACTGTATTCTCCTCAATGGGAATTTATTTTTGTAAAATATTATATTTCAACCCTTCTACTTTGTCCCCAAAAAGAAGTGATGACCTTCACAATTTTCTCTTCTTCCATTGATAAAGATCCAGCACAGAAATGCATGCGCTTCTTTAACAGCCGCCACTAAACACAGCATACTGAAATCTATACATCCAGCACACCAGTTTTGAATCAAAGACCAGACTTTTGTTTGTTCTAAGTGCCTACATGTTCTCTCAATTCTTCCTCTTTTTTGTATGTGTGTCTGTTTTGACCCAAAATGCCATCTTTGAACTGAGTAACCTCTCCTCCTGGAAGTTCAATTGAGCTTTACCTAGCACATGCTCAGGTTCTGATGGCAGTTCTACCTAAATGCTCTGCTGAGCACCTCCCACAGAAGTCAATATCTTACACCAACTGCCAAGTAACTTGTAGTATCAATATGTTATAAAGTCAAACATGACAGACGCTATAAACTGATTTCCTGTGCTTTTCAACAAAACCACTGTTATTCTGTGCCACAGGTATAATATCACCCTGAAGTTCAAACCCTACATAGACTTGCCAGGCATTCGCTACAGCCCTTTCTCATTACTCCGTGTGAGATCAAATCATGAAAAGAACAGGAACCACAGAAAGTAAGAAAATAAAGATATTTTTCTTCTGACATTTGCATTAAATCTAAATTTTCCAACAATGAGGGTTCAGCACAGTTTTTTTCTGTTTGTTCAATTGAGAAAAACAATATTAAGAAATTAAAAATTTCTTTCTTCTTACCTCTAAACTGAAGATTTTCTACATATACTGGCCATTTCTGAAAACCTTAAAAATTTATAGACCTGCAGTTGAATTATGAACTCTCGAACGTTTCAAAGACAAACTAAAAAGTACTAGCCTGGGAATGAATATTATTACACTTTTAAAATAACCTCCCATTATGTTCAGAGCACATTTGACAGAAAAGGAACTAATATTTCTAGACAGTTCGATTACTTTTATCTGATACATGCACAAAGCTCAAGTAGAGGCAGTTACGCGATTTCTGAAAACTGCTGCTGTGTCCAACACATTAGAACAATTCTGAAGCCAGAATGTCAATGTGTGAGTGTTCACGAGCATTTTTACTAAGAGTCTAATCCAACTTTACTGGTGGGAACACAAAGGTAAGGAAAAAACCCAACTTTTTCAACCTGCTTTTACTCCTGAGAATGTTAGGGTTTTGGCAGAGGGTTACAGTTGCTTTTTGAGGCTAGTTAAAACTACTCAGGTTTTCCTGAAGATAGCATTTAATAGAGCACACCTCTGTGGTATCTGAAACAAACAGCAACTAGAAAAACAGTTTCACCAGGGAGAGAGAGAGCCATCAGAAACGAAGGAGTATATTTTCACCGTGAATTTAGGTCATAAAAGTAAGTTCATTTCTGGTATCATGACACTTTTTTTGGAGTTATGTTAGGAATAAATTTAATTTTTCAGAACACGCACAGCAGAGACCAAACTTTCTTTTCACTTTGCAAACAAATCAAATTGCCTATTTTCCCTGCATACACTGGCTTTCAATTACATCTTAAAACTTGTTTTTCTCTCGTAAGAGACAGGATAACATTCAAATAGCACAGTTGTATATGTTCTAGTTCATTTCCTTACTAGGTTACAAAGCAGTGGCTTCTGAATATCTCATCACACATCAGTGCACCGTTTTTAACAAGATTTTCCGAACTATGAAGTCCAGTCCCTTGCCACAACCGTGTAGTACAAAAGCATAAAATCCATCAGCTCTGCAATTTGTCTAATGTATGAACTTGATCATAACTCTCCCAGTTTCCACAACTGGATCCACATGTTCACCAATATCTGAGTCAGTAGAGCAGCACACGGAGAAAATTTTGTCTGTAAAATGTCTCATCCATTTACCTGCAATTTCAGCAAAGACATCATATTTAGGAGCTCTCATACCTAAACAAGTTCTACAAAAAACAAAGTCACCAATCCAAACAAAATTCACCTCAGCTTCATGGTGGAATTCAGGCATTGCCTCAAAACATGTAAGATTAGTGGAGAATTCTGTGTTTCCAGACACCTACATTGTTCCAAGATACTACCGTTCTTGGAAATCAGTTTAAACAGGAAAAATGTAGAGTCTTAAAATATTTCTGTAATGGTAAAATAGACCCACTGTCCCATTCTTCCCTGTCCCTATTTAAATACATACATGACATTTTTGTCTGATTTTAGCTGATTAAGATCTTTTACTTTTCTCCAAGTCTCATCTGGAAAAGTGAGGCAAGTTCCACTATGATTCATGAAGCTTTTAAAAGATTCAAACCTTATGTCAAAAAAATTGATTTGATATTGTTGGACTAAGCCTAAAAATAATCTAATCATTCAGAAGTTATGACACAGGAATTTCATTCATCTCCCTAGGCTTTCTTCAGTAACTTATTTAACTATCATAATTTTAGAAAGCATTCTTTCTAAACTCCAGCTCTCTTTCAAAAGCTCCAGAATTCAGTTTTCCAGATATTGAAATTTCTTCTTCAAATTGAAGTTTCTTCAATATACTATTTTGATCATTGAAAAGCAAATATTAATCACATCTAGAGTGCACCTCTGCTTCATTTTCACTACCACTCAAAAAGGACAACATTTCCAACTGTCCTTAGTCCTTACTAAATGCTGAGTAAGGAACTTGCTCCGAGACCTCTTCTACTGCCCATAGAGTCATAAAATCTGCTCTTATTCACACATCTATAACTTTTTCTCCAAAGAATCCTTAACAAACTCTGTCTTCTAAACATAGGGCAAGTCACACACAATAAATAAGAGCAGCAATACAGCTTTCCTCCAAATGTCAGAACCACTATAAAGAGATCAAGCATTCGTGCATGATGGTCAGAAAGTTTATTTTTAAATTCTGAAAAAAAGACAAAAAATATTTGATATGACTGTTTTCTTTCTTTCTCTGAAGAGGGTTGATTTCTTCTGAAGTCATTGCACATCAGTCCGACTGATGATCTACTAAAGGATGTCCTGCAGTTCTTTAATACTTCTACACAGAGACACACAAAACTGCATGTACCTGGACAGTGTCAGAGATCGGGGAGATCATGCACCTCAACGGCAGATCTGGAAACAAGCCTAAGAGGTAAAACTAATATTCAGGTCTAAAGCATTAGAAAACTCTAGTGCCACTAGATACAATTAAAAATACTTACATCAGTTGCTGAATGAAGAGCAAGACATTACTGTAGTAATTGAAACAACTATTTAAAAAACTGAAAATTAAAATGCAACGAGACTACAAAGCGTTCCTGGGTAAAATTTACTTCTCTGCAATCCTCCTATTCCTCCTGTTATGTCACTTGCCATATGCTCTCCTCTGTTAGAATAATTGCCTTCAATTTAGTTTTTTTTTAATTGTGTCTAATGAATTTATTTCTAGAATTATGTAGCAGCAACGCTGTGTCACAACACCAACACAAGACAAGGTTAACTCAAGACTTAGGCATACATCCTCCTTTTCAGTCACATTCTAGCCTTTCCGGGAAGAAATCCAGCTAGGCAGGATGCATGAAAAGCTGCTGGTCACTCCAGGAGAATAACTGGATGGCAGAGAAAAGACATAGTGAGGCACAAACCTGTCACAGGTTTGATAAATATGTATACAAGCATCACTTCTGCACTAAGAAACAGCAAGAATGCAGCACAGCACTTAATAGTTTTTACAGAAGTATTTTGCAAAGAAACCACTGATACAGCATTTGTTAACTCAATTAGATGTCAACAGATAAAACGTGTCACTGCAGAGGCACTCGCATTGGAGTATTATAAGATCCGAACACAATCACATTGTAATTGCCAAAATTATAAGTCACAATAAAAATCCCCTTGGATGTCTGAGCATTTACAGGAACTTTGAAAATGCCTTCTTACCCTGGTTAATCACAATTTCATAACCTGGCCTGTGCTGATCCCCTTAGCTGTCTGCTGACTTTGTTTACTGATTTATTCAAACATAGGAGGCATAAAACCAAAGATTTCCTCAAGTTCCACATCCGCTCTCCTCCCAAACAAAAAACTAACTTCCTGAAACAAACTTTTTTTTATACTACAGAACAAAAGCATTATGCTCCTGAATAGTGCTTTTAGCTTTTTTTGCTAACCACACTTTTTGTGCATGAATGTCTACTGGCTTTTCCTTCACTACATTTGTTTTCCTTCGTACCTACAATTTGGGTTAACCTTTGGAAATCGGCAAGCTCTGGAAAAGAACAAATGGTGACAAGTTTTACAGAGATCTTCCCTTCCCATGTCTCCTGTGATTACTCATACTTCTAGGGCCTGACATCCTCGTGATCCTGGACACTACCTTTTGCCTTGTGTCACAGTAGCATTTCTCAGTGGAATATTTTTTCTTCCTTTCACAGAGCAATGAGGACGGATAAAGCCACTGTGGACCTGACAGTAATTTCTCTGATAAGGAACTGGGTGATATTTTATCTTACGTGCCACTGAAGTCTCCTACTGTACTCGCCATGGCTGCACAGCTCCACCCTGCCCTCTGTTTTTGTTACACCACACTGGGTGTTTTAAAGGCAAATTTTAAAGGACATGCTGTGGAACTCAAGCACGTGTTGTGCCATCACAGCTTTGCCTACGAAGGCCATGACCTTGTGCATGCTGAAATCACTAGGCATCTTCATATTTACTTCACCCAAGTTTGTATTCAGGAGATGTTTAAGCACTTCCTACAGTTTTAATCAGTGTTTCCCCATAGTCTTCTCCTATGGAATTTTCACAGAGAAATTAAGAGGAAAAAAAAAAAAATTTCAGCAGAGCAAGGTGATACAAACTTTTCAGGATTGTCTATTTTTTGTCCATAACACTGTGTAATATTTTCATTATTTCTGTAAAAGCTTCTAATCTACAAATCCTCTAGACATCACCTGAAACAGTTTTGAGCTTTCTCCACCTATATTGAAGATAGACAAGGTAGAAAAGACAGAACATTAACAGAGATCTTAATGAAATCTACCTTCCTCCTCCTACTAGTTTTGTGTAAGCTGATAAAAGAAGGAAGAGGTTGATTGCTGATTTTTTTGGTTTTTCTTTCCCCTAAATTTGAGATATTCCAGGGAAAAAAATTAATTTATTTTTCTGCTTTCTTTTTTTCCCCTACATTTTTCAAACTGTGGAGAGCCCAAGCTGTTTTACAGTTCCATAGGTAAAGAACAGACTTTGCTGGAGTTAAAAGTACAAAGGGTAATAAGCTTGGTCAACCCTCTACTAGGATACAAAAGGCAAGCAGCTCAGTCAGGCAGCCACAGGATCAGCACAGCCATAGGAATGCATCTACACCTCTACAGTAGCACTTATGATTAAGAGTCAGAGGGATAATAAGCAACTCGTGCATTATGTCCTGAAGCCTTTTCCTTCCACCTCAGCTTTAACAGTTTAATTGGGACTTGGCTATTCACATGGGGTGACTCCAGCACTTTGCATACAGCAGGTAAAGATAGGCTGTTGTTTCCTCCCTGAACCAATACACAAATTCTTCTCAGGTGAGAATTACTATAAAACATAATTAAAGTTAAATCTGCAAATAGTTAGCAACATTCTGTGTATGGCCTTGGGTTAACCATTGGCTACTCCTTTACAGTAAATAGGTTTATGTCCTGTATTTGCTTACTATATTTCCCATCCACCTGAAAGCACACTCAGTCTAAATCTGGGAAGGCAACGGTAGAGAGTATTTGAATTACATTTATTATGTTTTTACAAGTGGGTCACACATCCTACCTGCTTGATCATTTACCTATCATATCACATTTCCTAGTTTGCGTCTGATCTGTGCAACGTTTGCAAAAATGCAGATGCATCTACACATTCTTTTTACTGACTGGCCCAAACTCCAACTTAGTGCACCTTAATTAAAAGAGTAAACCAAGACATTTTCGAAGTAAACTAAGACATTTTCCAATAAGGCTAAAGCATTCTTTTTGCTCACTCCATAACACTCAGGAATGGTTGTCTGCCTTCAAAGAAAAAAAACAGAGGCCAACTATCTGAAATACATATGTAATACATATACGAGCCAGTGTAGAAATAACGTGTGTACAATAGTAAATTATTTTCACAAGAATTCCATGAACCAAGTACAGAAGAGATATATTTTTTTTTTAATTATTTTTTAAAAAGAAACAACCATGGAAAAACAGGCTGCCCAGAGAGGTTGTAGAGTCTGGAGACATTCAAAGCCTGCCTGGTTGCGTTCCTGGGTGATCTGATCTAGGTGTTCCTGCTCTGGCAGGGGGATTGGACTAGATGATCTTTCGAGGTCCCTTCCAATCCCTAATATTCTGTGATTCTGTGATATGGAAACGGAAGAGCCCCCCTTGGAAGGAGGTATTTTGCTATGGACCAGATAAAACAGAAAGGTGTTTCATATGACTAACGACCTCCATTCCATTCTGAAATGCATTCACATCGTTATATAGCAAGGTGCAAATAATCCTTTCTAAGAAAACTTACCCAAAAAACCCAAAACTTGTTTGGGTTAGTAATTCAATATGTCTATAGAAGAACAATTTTTTAAAGACAGACTAAAAGGTACAGAAATTCTGAATCCTAAGGTATGATAACTGCCACCGCCTCCTTGCTGGGTCTCTGCAGCTACATGCCTCTGTAGCAATGCTAATTCTAAACCTTTTCCTGCAGCAACTCAGTGAAGGATTTTCCCAAATGCAAGGTCCTCCAGAGCTTACACTTCCGTACCAAAGAATGGCAAATTTCACAGCTGCTTGTTTATGTCAGTTTTCTGAGGATAGGATTATTAAATACCACATTAAAATGTCCTTGTAAAGTTATACTGGACCAAACCCGTAGTATTATTGTCACATAAGAGAGCAAGGTTCTGAAAATGACTCCAGCCTTTGTCCTCTCACCAATAACACTTATTTTTCCCCGCAGAGCTTCTACGCAAATGTATATAAACTCAGCTTGAAGCTGCCATTGGACTTCTGCACGGTCAGATGTTTCACTCCAGCCTGCCCAATGAGGAACTCTGCAGACTGGCTTTAAACATGTGAGGTCCAACACATTAAACATACTTGTTTTACTGAAGGTTATTTTTCCATGCTATGAATAACTATAATATAATAAGATAGGTTACAAAAAGCTGTGAAAATTAAGCCACATATGGCTGTTGGAGATACACTGTTTAAATTGCTGTGTAGATTGGATATTCTCTAGTGATAACCGAAGATTTTTTTTTGCCCACTGAAATTCTTAAAATAGAATCTAAGTCCTTTAAACTGGTAATGATTTTCAAATGCCCAACAAATTGCTTTTTTGATTAATGACTAATTTGAATACTCAGAGGTATACTCCCCAAGCACTTTGTATTAAAAAGAAAAAAAAAAAAACCCACAACAACCTCTGTATTCTCCATACAGTTCTGTAATGATGTAGTTTAGAAATTTACCCCCTAGCACTCAGGGGTATTCAGAACTTGGTTCAGAACTTACATGAAACCCCTAATAGCTTTGCTACCAATAGCATTCCCTAGGAAAAGCAGAGGGGGTTTTTGTTTGTTTCAGAAAAAAGGAAAACAGAAAAAAACCCAAACAAATAAACAAAAAAACAATCAAGCCACAACACACTGAATACTGCATTACTAAGGTTTACTTAACAATCATGGACTCCAAATCACAGAATCATAGAATGGTTTGGGCTGGAAGGGACCTTAGAGATCACTGAGTTCCAAACCCCTGGGCAGGGACACCTCCCACTAGCCCAGGTTGCTCAAAGCCTCATCCAGCCTGGCCTTGAACCCCGCCAGGGATGGGGCACCCACAGCTTCTCTGGGCAACCTGGGCCACTGCCTCATTACCCGCACAGGAAAACATTTCTTCCTCAGATCTCATCTCAATCTGCCCTCTAGGCCTGCAGCATAAAGAGCATCCAGAGAGGCAGGGCGAGTCAGCATGCTAGGCTCTTGGGAGAGTCACAGCTGATGGGATGATCCCACAGGCCTTCAACTCCAAAGAGCCACCAAGAAGCAAAAAAATGTGCATGCAAGACAAAAAAAAGGCAATAAAAAAGGAAAAAACCCCAGTGAGAGTGCTAGAGTGCTCTCAGCAGCAAGCAAGTATTCCAGATCCTGGTGAGATGCCAAAACTGCCTGAACTGCGTCCTCCCCCCCTCCGAACCCAATGGAGCCCCAAGCCAGCCTGGAAACCCATTTGGAACCACAGGGTGATCTAGAACTTTCAAGCGAGCTACAACCTGCTCCAGAAAAACAAAGCAATCTAGAACCATAAAGTAATCTACAACCGTAAAGTCATCTAGAGGTCGAAATACTCCCATTATTATACCAAGTATTCCCAAGGAAAAAATCAAGTACTCTGGAACCACGTGAATAAAAGGCAAAAAAAGAAGCTGCAAAAGTCATTTTAAAAACAGGACAAAAACCTTTGACAAACAACTGTTACAATATGGAAAAGAAATAAATCTTGAGCGTGCCACATTCTGTGATCTAGAAGAGTAAAACAACATTTGGAAAGTCATGAATCCATAGGAAATATTTCAGGACTTTTGGCTTTCCCCCAGACACATCCCTAAAGACATATTGTGGGAACATTCTTTGCACAAAGTATTCTAGCTGCCATACAGTTGATGACTTCCCATGAAGTCGTAGTTCCAATATTACTGTAAATACACTATGTTAAACAGATTAAAAAAAAACCACCTCCAAGAACACAGACAGTATACTGTAAGAATACTTAAACCAGCTGCCTCTGCTTCTTTGAGGTTTAAACAAGCAGATGTTCAGAAATTCACATGTACAATGACACCTCCAGTTTGAATGCACAAATGCCACAGCCAGCATCATCCTCACTGATTTAACCACATCATTTAATGTCTTGGTGGGAGGGGTAAGGGCCATTTAGGAGAAAGACTCCATGACTAGCAAACTGAGCTCACATGAGGTGCTGTGCTTTACAGGACATGAAATGCATTTGTTCTAGAAAACTTCTCCCTTTTTCTTCCAAGCACACAGCTCCTATCTCCCACCTCCCCCTCTATTCTTAAACCTGTTTCACTATTTCTCTCTAATCTTTCTCCCCCCACTAACAACCAGTATGCATCACACAAACCCACCACAATGAATGTTGCTGAGGAATTTGCCAGGGTTGCATCTGCTGGAGCTTTAAAAGCAGGCAACAGGAGTAAGCCTGGAGCCAGAGGTCAGAAAAAATAGTTGTGCAAGTAAACCCTGTTCACAAAAATAATCTAAATTAGTGCAGAATAGGTTCCCAACACAGCAAGGCAAAACCATATGTTCCTTCTGCTGGTGTCCATCACTGCACGAGAGCAGCTGCCACTTTGGCTTACGCTCAGCAATACCTTCCTCCCCAGGTATCCTATTGAAAACTGTGAGACAACGCGGGGAATTGCATTCTCAGTATTAACAGCAGCAGCGAGGCTGTCCCTTTGTCAATCATGTATAATCTGGGCTTTTATTAAAAATGGTTTGAAGAGCTGATATGTGCGCTGACAGCTTCCAGCCCCCGTGCAGCAACCCCTTCGGTTGTGAAGGGATTTAGTGCTTCAAATGCTGCAACAAACCTTGTAACTGCCCAATTAGCACTCGATGGCCACCACTCTCCGGCACCCTAGGGGCCGTGTCACTGGAGATAAGCTCTGTTTATGTTAACTTGGTGTCGGGATGTACAGCATATGTCTATGGAGCTGGATGAGTGCCCTTTTGCAGGATGTTCTGTACATTCATGCTGCGCAGCCCAGAGCCCTGAAGGTGTTGAAAAAGAAGAAAAGGCTTTCCATAGAGCTTAATCCAATTAAAGCACATTAATGAAGGTTAGGATCATCTGTCACATTACCAGACACATCCTTTCATGCATCATCATCTGATTACAAAGTCTGATTTTCTTTTTAAGGCTTTTCATCTCCACCAAGAAAATGTGATGGGAAATTCAACACTTGAAATACTGGAGGCTTAGATGGGATTTCTGTTTCTCTGCAACAATGCATATCTTGGAAAAGTTTTAATAACTCTCACAGCCAAGCTGTATTGCGAATGACTGGACTATGATACCAAGAGAGCTGGTTATAACTGGAAAGACCCATTTGAGGATTTCTTAAAACATATGCTTTCACTAAAAAAAGAAAAAGAAAAACCCAAACCGAACAGAAAACACTCTTCATCATAAAAAGCCCACAAAACAAGAAACACTCAAAAACCAAAAGAGAAGAACAATTCTAGCACAAACTTAGTTACTCTTACAGTAGCAGGAGACAGAGTGACAGCATATGATTGCAGCTATTTTGATTATCAGCATTAAGTATTAACAAATTACAACCATTGGGAACAAGGAGAGAACAAAAGGCATATTCTGGTTCTCAACCTGCATTTCCACACCTGCTGCTCCTTGGTGCTTTTACCAGGGACACAGTCTAAAGCACGCTTAAAAGGCATACTGCCATGATATCTGAAGTTCTTGGATACGTTCAATGTCAACAACCTTCTAACAAGTAATAGCAGCTACACTTCAAGACAAGCAGAGATTATTTCCATTGTAATCTAAACTACACTAACTTCTGACAAAAAAAATTTCTAAATTCCTTAGGAAAATAATTTACTAGCAAAAATAAGTTACCCAGAAGAGATTAGGTTTGACTGAGCCCTCTCAACACATCAAGTTTAGCATCAACATCCTGGTTAGCTTGGCAGTAATAGACTGATCATTGTTTTAAATTCTAAAGCTAGACAGGCTTTAAGCCCAAACTGATTCTATGCAATCGGTTTGCTAATTTTGCTACATTACACTTGAACAGAAAATACTACTTACTACCAGTGTGGTCTATTTTATCCTTCTGTGTGTTTTCCATTCTGGTTTGACAGTATGACATTCATTATTTTCCCTTCCACTAAGTTCCCCAAATGCCTAGTATGTCAGTGTGTCTCATTCAGAGCTCAACATTACAGCTCCTCCATCCTGCCAAGAGCCACTACATCTCATACTCAGAAGCTTCTTAAACCCTAATCCAAAAAAACTTCTCTATCTTAAGTTTCATGGGAGGATACCTTATCTATGTTTATGTGCCTCCATCAGCTTTAAAAGCTGGCCTCCTAAATCATTTCGGTGTTTTGAAAAATTTATAGTTACCACAGAATTACAAGTCATATTTGCTTAATTGTCTCTTCTACTAAACTCAGACTACAGAGGAAATAGGACTGGTCCATAGATTCTAGGCAAAGAATTCTGAAAGGATTCTGAAGAGTGGTCTCATCTTGCCTCCTACCATCATATACAAAGTTCATCAATTACTGAACATGCAAAGAATAATTAAATAACAGCATAGCTTAGTTATGATCTTGACTTGTTGCTTTCATTATGTAGCTACTGGAAAACAAGTCTTTCCAATGTTTGCACACAAGCAGCAGCAGTTCATGGTTAGATTAGATCTCCGAATTGGTAGACTTACTACCAAAGTGTAACAGGCTTGAATATCGCCTTGTTGCCCTTTAATATAAATAGGCATTTTATGCTAAGTAAAGATGTGTTGCTGCCTCTATGAAATGGATTATAGGGATTGGTAGAAATGCATTAACTATGAAAACATTAAATATATAAAATTTTAGGTACCAGATGCTAATCCCAGAGGTCCCAAATCACAGGCTCCTTAGTACATTAAACAACAATCAATTTTATGTTCAAGGTTTTTGATCCGAGCCATAAACTTTTAAATCAGTGAACCATAAATACCATGCCTATGAAAATGAAGACTATGTACCATTTATAACACTGCAGTAAAACAACTTGGCTTGGTTTTAATCCCCTCAGACAGAAGAGGAGGGAGCCAAGGTTGAGAGAGAAGAAATAGCAGAAGCGATTGTTTACTTCATGAAGAGTTCCTTACAAAAAAAAAATGAAATTAAGTTTGAGAAGTACCTTTTTTGAGCATTTTATGTCAACTTCTTAGTTCTCAGGGCTTTTGGAAGTTCTGCAACCATCTCTTGTGATTAATATTGTCATGGTTGATGCCTAGCGATGGGGCCACCACAAAGGCAACCTGATAAACATACTGACGGAGAAGGATATCTCTTGGCCAAAGTTCAGAGGCAGCCACTACAAGTTCACCCTAAACCTGCTCAGTGGGGAGTAGTCAGCAGGACAAAGAAACCTTGATGAGTACAGAACAAAAACTGCAACAGCAAACTTGCCTCCCAGAAAAACAGGAGTTAGCAACAATTATTCTAAGAATTGATGTCCTACACCCACTTATGTATCTACAACAAAAAGGTATAAGTAATAGCTTCCAACCTACCCAAAAGGAGTCTCTAGGCAGGAGATCTCCTGGACAGACCAGACCCTGGCCAGGGACACCTGGCTGGCTCCAGCCTCTATGACGCAGATCATCTGTAAGCGAGACTTTTCCCTCGTCAGCCAGCCCCACTCCTGGGAGCAGTTTGGTGTTTTACCAGTAACACCTCACATAAGATATTTATAGGTGCACATAAGTAAAGGTTCATAAGTATATACTTGCTTAGTAGTTGAAGTTCTGTAATAACTTGTAATATATATTTGCTTTACTCTTGTTATAGGTATACTTGCTTTCCCAGTGGTAATTTTGTAGCAGCTTGCAGTGTGTGTATAAATATAAAAATATTTTATAAATATGTTAAAGATTTTTTTACTAAGAGTAGTTTTGTAGTAATTTAAAATAAAGAAATTAACAGAAACCCACATCTGTCTCCTTGTGTATTGCAGAATCCTGAGAACCCCACAGTCATGCTCTTTACACACCTGTGGTTCAGGTAAGCCTCAGAGGTCGTGACCATGAGCACTACATCCAGACTGTGAGAATGTGCTGCTTGTGACATGAACCCCAGAGCTATGGCCAGGATGATCCAGACCCAGTGAGCTGTCAGAGTTCACCATAGATCCTTTCCTATCAGTGAAGCCAGGAGACAAAAGCATCGTACAGTCCTATTTTACACCTACTCAGACCAGAAACACATAGCCCTGGGTCAGGATGGACTGAGAGCCAGAATGCCATCCAGAGGGACCTGGACAAGCTTGAGAAGTGGGCCTATGTGAATAACATGAGGTTCAACAAAGCCAAGTGCAAGATTCTGCACCTGGGTCAGGGCAACTCCCAGTATCAATACAGGCTGGGGAACAAAGGGATTGAGAGCAGCCTTGTGGAGAAGGACTTGGGGTTTGGTGGATGAAAAGCTGGACATGAGCCGGCAACGTGCACTTGCAACCCAGAAAGCCAACTGTATCCTGGGCTGCACCAAAAGCAGTGTGACCAGCAGGCTGAGGGAGGTGATCCTGCCCCTCTACTTTGCTCTCGTGAGCCCCACCTGGAGTGCTGCATCCATCAGCACAGGAAAGACGTGGGCCTGAGAGAGCGGGTCCAGAGAAGGCCACGAAGATGGTCAGAGGCCAGAGCACCTCCCCTATGAGGACAGGCTGAGAGAGTTGGGGTTGTTCAGCCTGGAGAAGAGGAGGCTACAGGGAGACCTTACAACAGCCTTCCAGTACTGAAAGGGGGCTTGTAAGGAAGATAATGACAAACTTTTTAGTAAGGTCTGTTGCAATAGGACAAGGGGTAATGGTTTTAAACTAAGGGAGGATAGATTCAGACTAGATATAAAGAAGAATTTTTTTTTTTTACTGTGAATGTGGTGAAACACTAGAACAGTTTGCCCAGAGAGATGGTAGATGAGCCATCCCTGGAAACTTTCAAGGTCAGGTTGGACAGGGCTTTGAGCAACCTGATCTAGTTGAAGATGTCGCTGCTCATTGCAGGAGGGTTAGACTAGAGGACCTTTAAAGGTCCTCTCCAGCCCAAGCCATTCTACGATTCTGACACGACCAGAAACAACTTTTTTGCATAATTCAATTTATTACTTTTCTGCCTTCATGTCAAACATTTCATCTAATACTAGCTCAGTTCAGTGGAAAACTTCAGGTCAGCAAGCAATGACTTCAACAGAAGAGTCCATCTGCTTCAGATTAGGTATGAAATAAATAGCCTGCAGAGTCAAAGCCAGAATAGCTGCACAGGTAAGATCATCAAGTATAGAATAATTACCTTATCCCCCTGGCCTGGGACACATTTACCAGCTTACTTTATAAAGTTAAGATGTAATTTATTTAGAATTAAGCATATATTTGAGTACATCTGTTTATAAAATGACCTGGCTTTAGAAAGAATGTAGGTCTCTAGTAACATACAACAGACATTTAGAGTGGAGAGAGAAATCCTGCTTCCACAGACTTCCTATTGCCAATACTGACTCCAAGGGGCACAAAATTTCATCTGAATTCTCAGATATCAAATTGCTTTCCCAGGCTTAGAGTAATTGACTCTGCTACTTCTACTTTTTTTGCTCATCTGTAAGACATTTCCTTTTATGCTTATTCACTAACAGCATCTTGGAAGTGCTCTTTTACATGCACTTTTCTCCCATGTATGTTTTTTATTTTTTAGTGCTTTTACTCCACATCCTGTGCTTCCATCACTTTGGATTCGTTGCTTATCTGATAAAGCTCCCAGAGTGACCTTAGAGTACCTGAAAGCAACTTCCTTACCTCCTAGTGTGTTCCCTGACTCCAGCATCTATGCTCTTCACAATTCAACATACCTGTTTCATCATGCCTCAGAGACAGAAAAATTATTCTCTAGGAAGGGAACTGAAATGCAGGCACAAAATAGCTACTATCTGTAGTAGCTCTAACGTAGGACTTGTCTTGCCTATTTGGAGTCATCTAAATAATCAGCATTTAGTACAAGATCTGTATATTAAATGGAAACAGAAGTTTGCAAAAGACTATTCATTCATTAAGCCTCGTGTTTAAGTGAGACCACCCTTACAGAAATATCTGCCTTTCTCCACCAGCTACCACAGGACCTCAAACTAATAATTTGGATTAGGGACCAAACCTTTAAATAGATGGTTGTCTTCACATCAGGGTTATCTAAATCTCAAGGGCCTAGGCTAAAGGGAATGTTCATCCAGAGAGGTGCAGGTGGACACAAGCTTACTGGGCTTGCCATGTACACACACACACACAGTGTCCCTGGGGACAGAACCAGCACCAGGTTCAGGTGTTCTTATCCCAAGTTAATTCTTTAACCCCATTCCTGTCTTTCTGCATTTTATTTTTCTCTTTTACATATTGCCTGTTCACACTGAAAGCCCATGAGCAGGAAATGTAAATACCAGTGTGTTTTCCCCGCAGCCCTCCCCCGGCCATTTGCACTGGCACTACTTTTGTACCTTAAAATAGGAAAATCTATGAGATCTAATGCTGTTCCTGAATTTATGTTGACAGAACTGCTCTAGCTGCTAAAAAAGAGACCTTAGAGTGATTAAGTCCAATGCACTTGCAACACCACATAGCATGCAAGTAAGGATGACATGCATAAATCTTCCACTCAGGAAACGGGGGAGAAAGTAATAATCCCCCTTCTTGTAGAGCTGGCATACATGATACACAAGGAGACAAGATGTCTTTCCAATGGGTTTTTTCATTTCATTCTGTTTTCATTTACACTCATTTTGGAGATAAAAATCACTCCAAAGAGCAGAGCTGCAAATTAGTAATGTTACGTCTGGAGCCTAGAGTTAAGTAATGCAAATAGTAAAGTGGGAGAAAAATGCACAAATAAAAAAAAAATCTAAATTAAACTCTTGCATGACAAAAATAGCACAGTCCATCATATCCCATTAAAGATGAAAGAGACTAAACACGCACCAACATATTGGATTTCCCACCCCCACTCCAGCTTTTGCACTGGGAATCATTAAACATTACTTCCTCAGTATCAGGCTGAAGAACCATTACTGCATACAAATCCATAAACCTGTAATATTTCAACATATCTACTAGGCTCAGAAGAAGAGAAGCTGTAATGCAAAATTATTATTAGAAAGGGAGTTCAGCAGCCTTACTGGAAAAATACACTGGTGACATCAGCCTGAGTCAAGACTTTTCCTGGTACTAGCAGGGTTTAGTCCGAGACAAACCCCACGACTCTTATTTTCCTTGCTTTATAATCTGTCCTCACATCTGACTTAATTCTTCAGTAGTCCAAGAAGTTTTCTTTTGCTCCATGCCACAGGCTACCACCTTTCCTGCAGGCCAGGCTAACCTTCCATCGCCAACATCCATCTCCTCTCCCCAGCACAAACACATCCCAGGAGTGCTCCTGCCTTCACCTAGCCAGGGAGCAGCCATCCTGCTGTTCCTCCACAGGCTTTCTCTCTCTCTTTTTTTTTTTAGCTAGGGCTTTAGATCCCCTGTGAAACAGCAGCAAGTCTTTTGGCTTTAAAGGATGCCTTTAAAGCAGACATTCACATAGCATTCGATTTCAAAGGCTGGTTGAACTGCAGAAAGAAATCCTTCAAGAAGGGAAGGGAATGAAAAATTAGCATGTTCTATCTCTCTCAATAATACAGAAGCTACATTTATAACCTTTCCCCATTTAAAAAATAGGCTTTAAAATACACCCCTGCTCTAGTTAAATGAATGCTAGCTTAGAGAATACATAAAACATCGGCATTGGGAATGAGAAGAAATCAGTAGAGGTTTTATTGCTAAAAGGCCAACAGCACTTACAAAGAGATTCAGAATTTCATTTCAAAAACAAAACACCATGGGGGGGAAAAAAAAAAGCTCTGAAAATAGGGATCTGCAAGTCGTTTCTCCCTTTGTGACCCCAGGTTGGAAACGCTGTCGCACAGCGTATGCTCACTGCCACCTACAGACACAGCGGAGCGCGCACAAACCCAGTGCAGGGAGCAGCTCTGTCTGAACCTAGTGTCGTGATTTCCGACCAGGAGCCACTCAGCAGGCTTGGAGAAGTGTGCTAGCTGAGCTGCTGTGCTAGAAGGCTAGTAAGGCTTTCAGAAACACTGCACACATCCCAGATAGCCTGGGACGTAAGTAGCAAGGAAAGCATATGTCGTTGGTTAAGCATTGCACTTGATGTGTCTATTGGCAACAGACAATAGCGAAGAAGAAAAACAGATTCACTTAAAATACACTTTAGATTTGAAAAAAGCAGTTCTTATACACACATGGACCGTAATCATGTTTACAGTTGGTGGAAATTGGCTGCTAGCAGCTTTTAAAGCATCACTGTGGGAAAACACAGGAATTTTTCACGGAGAGAGCTCAAAAGAAAACAGTCCTTGTTAACATGTGACAGTACTGATGCTTTTCCTACAAGCAGTCTTTTCTTTCCTTTCTACAAAGATAAACACAACTGCATATAACATAGCTGGCACACAGGCAGAATATTCCCATCGTTTTCCCTTCAAAGCAACACACTTGATAACATGATCAAGTTCCATGCAACTTACAAATTAAAAATGAAAGAAATTAGAGTTTATGATGAATTAAGGAAATCCTAATTTAAAAAATACTTTTAGAAGAGTAAAATTTAGAATTCCACCTCCAGACGAAGATAAAGGCTTTGAAAAGCAAATACAAAGCACAATTTCAATATCATTCTAGCATTATAATTTTCACCAATTAGAAATAAAATTGGGCTGAAGTTTCAGACAGAAACTTTTCTAACTTTTTTAATGAGCATTTCAAACACTCTTTGCAGAATACACTTTTTTATTTACTGTTACGCTGAAGTATTTTAAGGTTTTTTCTTTCCCCACCAAGTGACAAGCAGTGTTTAAATTTTCATTTCATTAGGTTAAAATAAGTCAGTTTAATGAGATTTTACATAGATCGGAGAAATAAAAGCAACAAGACTGACTCAAAAGCATAGAACCTTTAAAACAGCACAGTTATTGTCAAGATCTTACAAGAAGAACATTTTCATGAAGAGCAGTTATCAGGAATGTTACACACATTGAAATAAATATATATATAAACTATTTTATTAAGAGTGGTGGAGCATTTACCTTTAATTCTATTTGAAGGAAAGGCCACACTTGCTTCTCTTTTTTTAAACAACGGGACTATTACAAATGAGTTGAAGATCTGCTGTTTCTTTTGAAAATCAGACTTTCTGAACACATCTAAGATAACAGCCCTGTTCAGCCATAGCCAGCTTCACACTACTGAAGACATGGGTTACCACATCATCTGCAGGACTGGTGTACTGCAGATGTGCAGTAAATCCCAACAGAGCTCCTCAAAAGCATTTGACCTCCTCAATGTGAGGTAAAAGCGATGTGCTTGTGTAATAATGGCATGAGAAAAAGAATGTCCAGATCCAAGGCTGCCACATTTGTCCTTAGTACACCATTCTGAAATACAAGCTTCCAGACACAAATTAGTCTAGCAAGGCTGCAGGTTGACCAACTCTGCCAAATTAAAATACTGGTGGATATATACTGGCTCATACCACACTCACCCAAATAGTTTATCATTGTTATTTTTACAGCATCCTCAAAATATTTATTTAAGATAATTCACCTTCCATGCTATTGGTCCTGAATATAAAAGGAGATGCTCCCAAAAGCTTTACCACAAGCATAGAACAGATCATAGAACGGTTTGGGTTAGAAGGGACGTGAGACATCACTGAGTTCCAACCCCCTGCTGTGGGCAGGAACACCTTCCACTAGCCCAGGTTGCTCAAAGCCTCATCCAGCCTGGCCTTGAACCCCTCCAGGGATGGGGCATCCACAGCTTCTCTGGGCAACCTGGGCCACTGTCTCGCCACCCCCACAGTGAAAAAATTTATTCCTTATATCTAATAAAAATCTACCCTCTTTCAGCTTAAAACCATTACCCCTCATCCTGTCACTCCACCCCCTGATCAGGAGTCCCTCCCCATCTCTCCTGTAGCCGCCTTTCAGCACTGGAAGGCTGCTCTAAGGTCTCCCCAGAACCTTCTCTTCTCCAGGCTGAACAACCCCAATTGTCTCAGCCTGTCCTCATAGGGGAGGTGCTCCAGCCCTCTGACCATCTTTGTGGCCCTCCTCCGGACTCATTCCATATACAATTCAATTGCCATGTTTGATTTGCACCAACCACAACACACCAACAACCTTTAAACGAATTTCCCTCATGTAGCAATTCCTATGGGCACAAATCAGGCAGAATCAGCATTGCGGGGTGCTTCAAGTCATCCAATTCCTGGTGTATAAAATGGCCATCTTGGAGATGTACTTGGGGAGATCTGGCCAAAAACAGATGTGAGGTGCAATGGGCAAGATGGAGCAGAGACAGACCCAAGACCAGTGAACACCTCAGCAAAATACACCTGCAACCAAAGAAAACTCCAAAAAGTGGTCATAGCTTACACAGCACCCAGTTTAACAGATGGAAAAAAAAACCCAAGCCAGTTATAAGATAACATTGTCTTGGGTAGAGGTGGCTGTATTTTATGGAAGAAGGCTGGAAGCACATCAGTCTTTTCTCACATGCTTCTAGTTACTGTCTTTACCATGTAATAAAACTGTCAAGATTTTTTGGCTATAGAGAATTCTCTGTCTCTCCTGTCAGCCACTATAACCTATAAATATTTCAAAAATATACTCTATTTATCTCTATTCCTCTTTAAACTCTACAGAAGTATGGAGTATTTTGTGCCTTTAATGAGCTGCAGTATGTTGTAACCATACGCATACACATCAACTCCATCAGCCTCATTAAGTCTCAAAAACACTTCTTTCTATTGAAGGAAATTAAAAATACGGAGTTCACTGATGAAAGACTTAAAAGTGAAGCGTGGTAATTAACCTGGAGGCCACTTCTTGCTAAACTGCCTGTATTGCTGCTGGAGTCTAAACGTCTGTTGCCCAATTACCGCGCACAGCACTGTGCCATGAAGACTTCACGGCTCACCCCCGCGTCTCCAACATTGCAGTGACAGCCCACAAGTGGTGCACACGTACAACTCAACTAGAAATCAAAACTTCAGCTTCCCAAAAAATATTGCGCTAGTGATCATCTCTCCGTGATCAAACCCCTCAAGTTACGGGCACCACATCCAAGAACAAAGGCAAGGTCCTGTGTTACAACATACGAGATGCTGCGTTAACTCTAGGGAAACATTGGAGAGGTGTTCAGTTTCTTCATCCCCTGCTTCTGTTTGTCCAAACAACTTGGGGACTTTTTTTTTTTCCAAAAAAAAAAAAAAGTTGTCATTCTGGGAAGGCACTATACACTACCAGCCAACTTTACCACTTCATTAATGTCATTTTTAGCATTGAACTTGTTGCTTTTTCTGCAGTCTTTCACAGAGGAACTGTCAAATCAAATTTTTTTTTGTCACACAAAGTATTTCTTTTAGCCTTTCCTTGTCCAAAGCAGTAAAAGAAAACATCAGGTGGTATATTCTTTTTTGAGGCTCAGATTGGCTTTTTTCGGTCTCTTGGAACTTGAATAAGGACAGTATGCTGAAATAAAGCTCAAGACCCAACAAATATGCTGTGCACTGATATTTGAATTAAAAGACAACTCTGGTACATCTCCACTGATTATCAAGTGTTTTTGTAGTAGATAAACATTAAGTATTCCACGTTTTATATAAAAGATGAATCCGCAATTCACAAATAAAGTATTTTTTGTTTGTTCTTGCCATATAACCATTTCCTCAAGAATTCCCATGGCTCTCAGTTCGTATTCCATCCCAACATTTCTAGCTATAAATCATTAAATAAATAATACTTGCCCCAAACTCCATTTCTCTCAGAAGTGCAAAATACAAAGTACCAGAAACTTTCCATTGCTAACCCAAGTTTGCATTGCTTAGCCAGAAACTGAGATTAACAAACACCAGCTGTGAAATTACTTTATCTCTAACTATCAATATGTAATAAGTGATTGTTATAGCATGCTCCTTTCAGACTAAAAACAATTGTTTGAAATTAACTGTGTAGTGGAAGACAGTTGACAACCACAAGTTCACATAATAGCGGAAGGAACTTTGTCAAAAAAAAAAAAAAAAAGGAAAACTTGCTAATTTGTCAGGAAGTATAGTGCCAAAGTCTTAAAGTTAAAATCCAAGCTACATACTAGAATGCAAAGAGAAACGGCATTTCAAGTGCTTTTTCTTCCTAAAGATAGGGCTAGAATATTTAAAGAAATAACAAAACAGCACTGAATTTTGAATATAAACTATTCTTAATAATGTATTTTACTTATGATGGCTGATGAGCATATTTCACACTAAGTATGGTTGCTTATGCAAAATAGCAAAGCCTTATGAGAAGCCTTATTACAGTACTTCTAAGCAAATATTTGATAGGATCCACGTTGTCTTTCATGAGGATGACTCTTGTCATTCTCATAAAAATCAAAGATTCTAGAGAAAAAATAAATCACCTTCACAGATTTAAAGTGTCTGATCTGAATTGTCAGTATGTACTTTATTGAGAAAAATCAAAATATCTCTGTTTTGAGGTGTGCAGAGGAAGTTCAGATATTGATCCCTTCTGCATGAATCTCAAAGACTTTCTGCACTGGCTTTTTTATTTTGACACATAGCAGACAGATTTTTATTCTACTTTTCTACTTTTGTGGATCCATCTAGAACCGATGTGAACTAGCCTTTAAAATATACTCTGCTCTGCAAAACACAAGCTAGTGTTTTAGCACAGACGAGAGTTTGTTACACACTCTTTTTGGGACACACAGCATCCCAAATTATTCTATAAAACCTTGTCACTATTTTAAGTTGAGTTGCTCTGGATCAATAGTGAAAACACCCAAACCACAGGAGTCCTCTCAGATGTTGTACCCTGCCTCCAATGGAAAACAGCAGTTTGGATTAGACAGGGACACCCCTCACTCCTCGCAGTGTCTCCAAGGAGCATTGCTCTGTGCTGGCAGAGTTATCACCTCACTGGTGTATTTTTCCCCAGCTAACTGCCTCCTGTGCAGGAAGATTACATTACTTCTGCCAGGCTAACCTGCCCACAGGATCAAAAGTGTGTTTAAAAATCCATACTGTTTTGACCCTTGAGGAACAGGAGACCTTTTCAACATAGGATTTTAGAAGGCATTAAAGGGAGCAGGCAGCTTTTCATTCAATTTTTCAAAATATCAATATTTCAGAAACTTTCGTTTTCTTAGAGCAGAACAAAAAGTTACACTGACTCTGCTTAGCTCTTTAGTTGTACAGTTGCATGCTGCCTAACTTCCCTAACTTCTAGTTTTTTTTTTCTGTCTCCTTGACTTTGCCTCTTCTTCCTTATCCGATTACAGCAACTCATGCCAACAGCAGAAGAAAGCACAACGTGCCAGATTGCTCATTGTGGTGCCAAGGAGTTTAAGTTAGAGATTTGGATTCCTATGGCCATGCAGTTTTCACATGAAAACTGGATATCCGGGCAGCCTGTCTGTGGTAGGAATAAACACTGAACTTTGGACCCTTGGTGGTAAGAAGGGGAACAGAGGGGACAGAGAAGGGACATGCTGAAAGACGTGCAGATGCCAAGTGAGGGAGTGAACTGTAACCCTCTCCTTTTTATAGTTACTTGTTAGAAACCATTTTTTTCCATGCAGCTAATTTAAGATCTTTTTATGAGGCAGGAACCCAGCAGTTTACTTTCCAAGTTATCTGATTTTAGGGTTATTAAAAAACACTCAGTTGTGATGTACAAACTACATGCTCTGTCCTTTTAGGGCTGTTCTAGATTCTAGTCCTGGACTTAGTTGGGGCAGCTATTCAGGAGCAAAGCCACTAAGTACAGACCTGCACACAAAGTTTAAAAGTTGAAAGATCAAGTTTACAGTCTCTGCTGTCAGAAAGCAAGAGGCCAGACTGCCTGCAGTTTTCCAGTTTTCCCGATGGAGGTCCCAGCAAGCACAAGCAGACTTCTTCAGGCCCTGGAGCAGGGAAAGAACAAAGCAGTGGCACTGCAGCCTTTTGATGCACCTGACATGTTCATTAGCTCTAGGATGTTGACTTTGCTGCTGGGTTGAAAAAGGAAGACTAGTAAAATGCCAAAATGGTTTTAATGATATTTCATAATCAAAATGGAGAATACCTGGGGTTGTTCTGCAACCATTTCCTTCTTGATCTTGTGCGTCCTCATACCATAGATCAGGAAGGCTACTCAATGCAAATTCACAAAAAAAAACCCAAACATTCTGATAAAGGCTCGAAGGGGGGCTCCTAAAAGACACAGAAAGACTACACACTAACAGCAGATGATCACTGGACTCCTTCCGTTAAGCCACTGCATTTCAGGTTGCCTGCTGTTTTGAACACATTCGTGGAGGTTATTCCAGACACAGGTTGTGGTAGTCAAATGTGATTATTTACTACTTTCCTACAAGGTGAGTTACAGAACATGAAGGCATGGATGCACAAATTGATGTTGGTATTATCACTCCCAAAGTTTATGGCTTCCAGATGGAACGAAGACGAGAAAGCATTTCTCTCTTAGCTAGTATAGTACATTAGTAATCTTGCATTAGTATTTATCACACTAATTCACACTTCCGGAGACTGGACAGCACCATCATACAAGCTGACATGAGAACCTTCAATTCCTGCATGCGATCAAGTCCTTTGGACAGACAGGCAGCTCCGCGTGTCTGGAAAATTCCTGATACTTACAGATTTGAGAAAAATAACAGTGGCTTAAAGTTTGTTGCTGTCTTTCTGCCTGAAGAAAGTTTATTACACTAAACTTAGTTTAAATGTGGGATTCAGTGCTAAACAGTCAGAAAGAAATACTAGATACACACTTCTGACAGAGAATAACAGACATGCAAGTTATTCATTGTAACTCTTCTAATGGCTTCAAGACGTTGCTGCTTTATTCAACGTAGAGAAAAGACTGAAAACACCAAAGTTTTCTAAGATACTCACAAGTCTACTTAGAAGTTTTTGCCAAACACCAGGAAGAAAAAGCCATACTATAGCAAGGAGGTGATCTAAAATAGTATGCATTACACAGACAGGTGATCAACTCACTGTGCAAATTTCATCAATGGTTCAGCCTATGGTATTTCACCACCCTGTCCAAGTATACTGTGTTCATACTAACAAATAGTTGCGTGACCTCAAGCTAAATCTGTGACCTGAGAGTAACGAACATGCAGAGAAAGGTTTTGCTTTACTGAGTACAATGACAAGAATAAAAAAAAAAATCTGTTGGCAACATGCTTAGGCAGTTAAAAATCACCTGCTACATGCACAAGCCCTCTTACTTTTTACTGTTCCTTAGGTACCGTGTCCTGCTGATTCAGTGCAGCACAAAAAAAAAAAAAAAAAAAAAACACACAAAAAAAACCCCCACAAGACTCAGAGGGTCAGGTACACTAGAAGAATACAATCAGATTACAAAAATAAGCTACTGTGTAATGTAACAGCCAGTCTTGCACATAAGTTTTGTGAGACTGGCTAAAGAAACATCCTAGCAGTAGAATGCATATGGAAAACACAGTAACGAGCCATGCTCTAGCTAAACATCTATATACTTTCCCTCTGTCTGGATTTTTCCTGTTGTCAGGTTGATTAATGGAATGTCTTCACGTTTATCTGCTTTTGGATATCTTAAATCTCAGCAAGTCCATTTCATGTTCTTGCCACCAACATTTCCAGTAGATTTCTTCTAGCATGTCAGAATGACAGATAAGTTCCTGCAGCCAACCTTGTAGAGAGCTCATTATTGTTTCAGAGTTGAGTATTCACCCTGGAGGTCCTCTGTACAAAGGCCTCCAGAGTTTTAGGTCATTTTAAAATGTGTTGAGTTAACGTGGCATTTCTCTACTAGACAAAGCTTTCGAGCAGAAGTCAAGTCCACATTCTGAATTTCATACTGTTGTACATCATCGGTCCACATACTAAGTAACAAGAACAGAAATAACTGCAATAAACACTAACTCAATGCAGTACACATTTGATCTATTTTATTTATATATATGGTTGTCCGCTGTATGTTGAAGTGCCATAAAGTTATTTATGAGAGTTTTATTACTTTTCTTCCAAAAGTTTCAAGCTCTCGCTGGCAGCACAGCAGCATTACCAGTACACGTTCTTACTTCACTTGTAACGTGTCACTGGTTTGAAGTTAGCATCATCTTCAGTGTCTAAAGAGATAATTAATGTCAAAAAAAAGCACAACTAAAATCCCTTATACTAATTCCAAATAAACTAGTTCTTGCCCTTGTTAAGGATTTTTACCTGCAATAGTGAACTCAGCCAGGGTCCACCGTAGCTGTGTCAGTAACGCCGCTTTGTTATGATTGTCACTGTTTTCACATTGAAGTTAATTTTTGCATGAGCGTTGAGGTGGCAGACTGATCAACCACATGGGAGGGATCATACGCTGCAGCTCTGTTTGTGCAATCACTTTCTTTTCCATGCAGCTGAAGGACCAACTGCCTACACTGCCTTGGCAAGGTGTCTTTAACATCGCAGTACCATTATTTAACATGACTGGAATCAGAGATATATCTTTGTTTCCTTTTCCCTTCACCACTAACAGCCTCTTCCAATATTCTTTAAGCTGAATTTTGGTGTTGAGCCACAGGTCTGTGCTGGAGAGCTGTTTAGTGTGTTGCCCTGGGGTGGCTTAAAGGGGAGCTGTGCTCATAGAGGCACAAATGACTCACCACCCTCTGGGGAGTGCAGGCATGGAATTTACTTGAAAATTTTGCTTTTCTAAGGAAAAGCAGCACGTATCTAGGGTACCTCTGCTGCTCCCACATATTGAAAAAATTGTGGTTCATATTCCAAAACTCGTGACACTGGTGTATAAATTTGGCAGTGGGAAGAAGGAAGGAAGAAGATATTTGGTTCTTTTATTTGAGTTCTAGGGCAAGGGAATGGACACCAAGCAGGAACTTTCCCTTATTCTTTGCTCTTGTGACTTTTTCTGAATATGAAAACTTGCTTCTTCACTGTAAGAACAGAAGCTGGTTCTCCTAGCCTGTTTAACTAGAGCCTGCTATGGGCAAAACATTCAAACCATGTAGCACTTCCAAATAATCAGGCCACAAGTAATCAGGTCAAGGCAGGAAGCCAAGATGGTGTCAAATGGATAATTAATTAATAAGTTAATATTAACTGCAAGCAAGACACTTTATAAGTTAAGGCTGCCTTAATGAGTTGCACAGTCAGCTCCATCTATGTTTCTAGAATTTACTACCACATTTAGATCCTACCTGCTGCCTAGGATCCATGCTGTGCAATTTAAGGCACCTATCAATCACACACAGAACATATATCATTAATATACAAGTGTAGACATCAACATTGTTTGTATTCAAATATATAAAGGTATTTATAAAAATAAATATTTCTCTTTTTCACCCTATCTCAGAAGGGTCACCTGCTTTGCAAACTGTAGCTACCAGCCAGATACCAGAGATATGTGTGAAAATTCTCCTTCTCTCCAGAGCAAGGGATGGCTCTTTGCTCCATTTAAGGGAAGAGCATCTATGGGGCAAAGCATGGGTTTACAGTACAAACCTGAACTTTCATACATATAGAAGGCACTTCTCTCAAGCTGAGATCAGAAAAGTTCCTCAGAAGATCATCTCATTCAAATCACATCCTCTTCCCTGCCTGGTTTTCTGAACTGGTTTGTGATCACCTGACCAACACCTTTCAGCCCATACAATTATAATTCCTGATAAAATAGTAAGGAGCTGAGAGGATGCGTCTATATTAGTACATCTTCTGTCTATATACAAAACGCTTTACTTAATTTACCTCCAGAAGCTGGGTGCTTTACCAGGATTAACTAATTTTTTCTTTTGAGAAGATAATTTTTTTTTCACTTAGTTCTATTATTCACTAGTACAGACAAGCAGTTAGAAGTCTAAAGATTATGATGCTATTTGCTAGACAAGTCTTCCTTTTTTAATTAACAGTAAAATGGAACATACCCTTTAAATTTTAAACAAAAAAAGTAAATGAATAAATTTAATTAGAAACATGAAAGCCAGAAGCAGATAGTCAAATACTATTAAATTTCAGATATTGCTTTGACCTATATCAAGCCTGAAACTGCCTCTACAGTTCCATTCATGTTGGAATCACAACTGGATGTGCCTAGTTTTTGTTTATTGATCAGTATTAACTTTGATCTTTCACTAGTGTAAATAAAACCTCAGGTATCAGTTCACTATTTTACAGCATTAACTCATGAATGCTCCTTACAAGATCAAAGGACAAAAACCTGAACTCAAGCAGCAGCCCACTTAAATTTATCTAAATTTGATGTAATCTAGGTACACACATTTCTTCCTCAATCTCTCCAAAAAAAAGTGAAAAATTGTATTATTCATAGAAGTTCCATGCTCAGACAAAAAAAAAACCTTGCCATGATGGAAAAGGAAAATATTTAATAGCCTTCATTCTGAAAAGTGGTTACCACTTTCCACAGTGACTCTTTTCTCATCTAGTTGACAGGACACAGAACACTTAAATGAGAACACATGCAGCATTCTTTCAATACTCTGGGGAGAGCGTGAAAAGCAATGTGTTAGGGTAAGAGTATAAGCAATGGGGATTCTTTCTTTGCAACTCAGTCAAAAGATGCTTAGTGTAAGCATCTTTAATTTTTAAAAATGAATTTAATTTAGAGTTCTTAAAGAAACCAGCTGTTGCTATTGTACCTCTGCTTCAAAATCCTCTGAGTTTAGCAGTTGGAAGCTGACATACTTATTCCATTAATTTAGATGTCTGTGAGCATCTCCCATAGAATAATTGTGCTGCATAATGCATGACTGTTCATTCTCTAGTAATGTCAGTTAAAAAAGGAACAAGAGGGGGAGCAGAATGGGCAATTTCTTTGATTTTTTTTTTTTTTTTTACATCAGAGTCCAAATGTTGCACTTGGAAATTCTGAAACTAGCATCAGTGCTACTTTCATAGGACTTAAGCTAACATGTTCCTGCCTAGGTCTCTGAATAATCATCAGCATTCCCTTTTCATTTATATTAGCCACAACACCCCACCTTTTTATGGTTTGGGTCTGATCACTTGCAAACTTTAGATCTGTCTTGAGAAAATGACATACAGCAAACCACTATCCAAACCACGGACCAATTGTCTGCCTAACGGTCATTTACTTTCTCAGGGAATTCAGTTTCCAAAGTGACAGTAAATCCAGGAGACACAGCTTGCTACATTCATTTGGTTTTGGTACTCTTAAAGCAGAAGAAATTTTTATGGCAAAACACACCTCCTGAATACTTATCTCAGCCTTTTTCTTGTCATCTCTCATTTTTCTTACAGCTCTGTTGAAGAAATGGCTTCCTTGGGTAGTGTCAGACCCTGGACAGTGTGAACACCAAGGGACACAGTCATTTGGAGAAACTACAATTTTCTCAGCTAAAGTGAAAGCCAAGAGACATCCAGCCCCCAGCCCCCTCTCCCCTCAAATTATGACTATAAGCACTCAAACTAATCAAACTCCAGCAGAACTTGCAGAACAGTGCTCTTCATCTCCAGTCTATCAGACTAGCTTCTCTCAGTTGAGCCCAACACAACAGTCAAGGGTAGAAAGTATCACATTTTCATACCATGCCATACATACCATAATAAAGAAATATGAAGGCTTCCGAGAGGAATGAAAATGGTCACTAAACTGCCTTAATTATGATAGCGAGTTGTATTCATCTACTTTCCCATGCTGAAGAGTCATCTAGGAGTTCCTTGTCACTGCTCTCTTACCATCTCAATGTATTTCCACACTTAGAATACCTGAGCTGGTACAGACACTGTTTCTGCTACAAATAACACAAGATCTCTTGGCAGACATTATCCAGCAGGGAATATCCCTGGGCTTTTGGGACATATGAGGTGCAGAAAGTTACAGATCTAGGTCTCTTGGAAGGTCAGCGTGTTCAAAGAGGGTCACAAAGCCATGGAAACCCATTCAAGCATCCCAGTGCTAGTGTTAACTTGTAGAAGGGATGGCAGAGCAAGCTCAGAAATGCTGTAGCTAGTTTCCCTCCTCTCAGCCTTGTTGCTCTTAAAAACAGTCCAACATTAGGGTGCAATTACACAATGCCTTATATCTATGAACAACCACCATCAACCTCCCATTTGAAAACTATTTCCATGTCCCAACTGCAGGATTCATTTTGTTTTAATCCAATGTACTAGGTGTTTTACCCTGGCTGACCCAAGAAATCAGATAGCACCTGCAAACATTTTAAGACCTCGCATCAACACTGGCATTCCCCACAGCTCTCAGCACAGACACGACAGCAGTGAGAACATCAAACTCATCTGCTTCAAGTCATCTCCTGGGTGCTGTCAGCTCAAGAACCACCTGTTCTCGAAATGGACTTTGAGTATACCACCGAGGCTAGAAGTAGACTAACTGAAGAAAACTTTTACTAGAATAAACTTGGGTTAATTAAAGAAGTGAAATGGAGATATTACAACAGGAGCACAGAAATTGAAAGAGGCAAGAGATAAGAGTGAAAGATATCAAGATTAAGGATTGAAAGGTTAGCATGTTCTATTTGAGAAGATGGCAAAATGGATTAAAGCCATCCTTTCTGCCAGGGAACTGTATATTTTATAACAGCAAAATCTGTACTACTTTTCAAAAAATTTTCCAAGTCACTTTATGGACTCTGAAACAAGTAATTTCTGATTCCATATGGGTAGCTCCCACTTCTCGTTATCTTTAATCACATCAGATGAAAAGAGACAGTAGCACAGACTCATTTGCCCCATGGATCAAATTTGACCAAGCTGATATGAGCACTCCAATCCATCCATTAGCTTTAAAAGTATGTAGGCATGGGCTACAAATTTGAATATCACTAATAGCAGCAAAAAAAATCAATGAGAAAAAACATGAAAAAATAGGCACTGTATAAATTGAGGTAAACACAGCCAGTGAAAGAGAAACATAAGTTAAACATTTGGAGCGAAATTGAGTTAAAATAGCATCCTTGCATACAAACTGCTTTAAAGCCTCCTCACAACATACACTCAAGAGAAGAAAAAAATATCTCCTGGCTCATGTTTGTATGAAGGTTTGTTGTTTGTTTTATTTAAACAGAGAAGGCAAGGAAGTTCTGAAGAATTAGAGACCTATCAGCTCTCTATCAGAGAGACTGCAGCCTACAGTGTTTCACCAAAGTACAAAATAATTGGTCCAGTATGGTACTAGCTATCAATAGCTAGAGACCTCAAAGACCTCTTCCCAGCAAGATATTAAACAATAAACCGCTTTTCTGTAATCAGTCTGCTTCCGAAGATAAACACAATTTTACCACTATATACAGTATTCAGCAACGGCAATAAAGATTCCCCCTAGATGACTATAGTAACAACTATGAATTTAAACACTATAGATAGCCACACTGCTCTTGGTAATTAAACTTGAAAATGAACAGACACCGCAACAGCTATAAGAAACAATCATGAACTGAAGTCATGAACTGAGGTGACAGCAGGAATAAAATGACCACATTGCATAAAATGAAAATATCTAGAGTGCTCAGGATGAAATCAAAACATCCTACATCAAATATACGATGTAGTGGAGTTATAACTGAAACTCTCCAGCAAACGCAGGGCAGTGTTAACCACAAACAAATCAAGTGCTCATCATGCGCACAAAGGGAAGATCATTAAAGAGAGAAATGACTACGTGGAAGAACACAACACTTAAACAAAACCTCAGGAGAGTCTACAAAGGAGAGAAATAAAAGGTATCATATAAGAGCCTAGAGTGTATTTAAAGGAAATGAAAAATGTCTTCAAAACCAGTTTTTAAAAAATGTTCCTGTTCCTATGGACAGAGGATCTGCAGAGACACCATTTCATAAAGAGTAACCTGTTGTAAGGAAAAAATGGAACTATTTCAAATTATTTCAGTACTTCAGCAGTTCTCATTATCAGCATTACCTGCAGTGGGTTATTAGTATTACTGACAATCTTCAAAGCTCTTCTGTGGATCACAACAGTTTTGGTGACATTCATATTTTCCCTCTTTGCTTTGGACACATTTTTCTTTGAAGGTTTCTCCATGCATTGAGGAACCATAAAGGAAATTGTTCCTTTGGAATTACACTCTGATTTTTGTGCTAGTGCAATTTTTTTTCTCTGAAAGGAGCAACCACATATGAGCAGAAGTGTTTAGATTTGTATATTGATAGATCAAAATTGCTTTAAGTATTGCATACTAAACTCTGTTGCCCAAATGATATCAAAATCAGAAAGCCCCAGATAGGTTTGTTGTGGGTTTTGGTTGGGTTTTTTGGTTTTTTTTGGGGGGGGGTTATTATAATCAACGTTGAAATTATTCTCAGAGTTTCTCTGTTAAAACCAATCAACAGTCCATCATGATGTTTATTACCAAATTGGCTATATCTACTGGAAAAATGGATTAGCTATTCTCCAGAGTGAATTTGCTTTCCTTTGAAGATATTGGTAACCAAGATTAGAAACCTGTCATTTACTCCTCTCAGATTACTACTTGTGTTCATTGCTGAAACACATATCATCCAGATTTATTGCAAATCTAAAGATGGGCATCAGGAGAAATGTCTTAAGTGGATGTCAGTGATTTTATCATAGTTTTTAAGAACACTATAAGGAAAGAAGAAAGGCACAAATCTAATTCCAGGTCACACGTCAGCCTACCCACCTGACGTGGTTACCTACTGGTTGATAAAAGAGCCAAATAGGTGATCTATAAATTCTGCCCCAAAGGTCTACACACACAGAAGCACCCAGATCTCCAGCGAGGAGACAAAGGCAGCCTCCCTTAGTGCATGTCACCAACAGCAAGGCCAACGAGACTCAAGTTTCAGGGATACTTCCTCTCTTCCCACGCAACTAGAGAGTGTCTGAGAATTAGGTCACAAACATCAGACACCACTTGAGTCACACTGGGGCTCTGTCTTGACCCTCAAGGGGCCACTCTGTAACCTGTGTCTGTCAGACATTTGGTTGTCAGTGTGTCAGCCACAAATCTTGCAGCAGTTTCAATATCTATTTCAATAAGGAAGCATGTTTGGCCTCTGCCAAGATTCCTGTATGCTGCAGTACTCAAAACTGATGTAAGCCTAACATTCAGGTGACACTTGAAACATGAGCTTGCTTAATACTGCTACTTAAAACATCGATAAAGTTATATTTTAAACACCATTGATTTCTCTATAACTGTCAACCCATTAGTGCGATATTCTCTGCACTGAAACACAGTTGAAGATATGTTTCACTTATGCAGTGAGTGAATTAAACTAACTCCTGGATAGCGATTTCAAGATGAAACATTTGCATAACTAACCACTGTATTTTGGGCAATTAGACTGTGGCTATGAACACTGCCTGGGACCCTGACCCGGCCATCAGCTGCTGCTGGTTCAGGCAACAGAGTTTTCCTACTCATTAGCTCCGAACATCTCTGCCATGTCACATATTTACATTGCCAGCACCACTGAGACCAAGATCTATGTCACCCTAGTACGCTGCCTGTCCCCTGACCACAGAACTATCAAGGGTTTTGAAACCACTGGCTAAGGAGACTGTAGCTCAAGCTGAGGACACGCTGCCAGATAAAACATAGGGCACGAGACCAAATTCGGACCCAGACTAAGTGCTCTGCACAGCATCCCAGTAAAGGAAAGTTTCAACCGTTGGTTGAAGTAGACACTCCCTAACCTACCTTCAAGTAGCGATAGGTCTGTACTCCACCTTTACACAAAGCTCTGCACTGAGTGTATCCTATCTATGGAAGTGATTCCTGACTAGAAACAGGAAAGGAGTTTGAGAAATAGGCCATTAGGAAAAAAAACAAAGAAACAAAGCTACCCCAGTAGAACACTTAAGAGAAATATACCTGAATTAGCTTTGTGTGTGGATACTGTATATTGCCACAGTTGCAAATCAAACTTACACTTTCAAACAGTGATATTCATCCTTCAGGACATTTTTTAAAATAGGCAAGTTCAAATTTGAGGTGGAATATGTACACAAGTGATGGGAGCAGGCTTTGAAAGAGAGCAGGCAAACTACAACTTGTTGACTAGCTACAGACCTGACTCACCAGAGCAATTTTATACCAACAGTCTCCACAAGGTTAAAAAAAAAAAACACACACCCAAAAAAACAACCCCACACATGAAAAAAATATCTTCTCACAGAACGAGAAAGCATGAAAGACATTGCACAGTAAATTTTCTCAGCAACATGCCATTGAATTCATTGAAGGATGCAGATACTCCAATGGAGGTAATAAAAATTGGTAAGAATGTTTTTTCCATGGTGCTATTTTCGGATTTCTCAATCACTAGCTATGGCTATTACTCTTTCCTATCTATACATTCTTTGTTTCTAAATATTTCCTGTGAGCAAAATTTATCAAAAATCAGATTCCAGTTCTCACAAGGCTGAAGAAAATATGCAGAGTTCAAATGTTGTAATGAAAGCACTGTTTTTGCAATATTTAAAAAACAGCATGAGTAATTAAACTTCTGATTCTACCATGTCATTTCAAATCACTGCAAATTCCTTACAACTTCGAAAGTGATGACTGTGGAATCTGACCTGCTATTAATAAAGTTTTCCAATCACCACATAGCTTTGAGATACTAATGGAATTGGATGTAAAAATCCATAAATAATGACAAAAAGCCACTGTTTCAGTCTTCTTAGTGATATTCATAAAAGCATCAAGTCTACCAAATTTAATTCCTGGCTCTTTGTGTGCACAGTAAAGATTTAGATAACAGATCTAGTTTAAATCAGCAATATATGGGCACTCATCTGCAGCCTCTCTATAAATCAAGCAATGAGACTCAGCCAGTCAGTGTTATAAATCTAAGCTAGAAATGCCAAGCAGCAGATAAGCAATTCGCTCTTGCACAGTACAAGTGAGAGGCATAAAAGATTTGTCTGTTCAAATAGGTTGTGTTTCTTTTTAAATTAAAAATAATGATTTGCACATTATTTCTGCACAAGTACAAGAGAAATTAAGTCTTCAGAAGGAGGAATTTGAAGGACTTAAGTATTGTCCTACTCAGCACTGCAAAATCCTTCATAGTCCACAATGTAGCTCTGAAGTGGGGCTGGTGTCCAAGATCCTACACAGAGGCCCCATACTGCACTTCAGCTGAGATTTATACACTTAATACAGCTCCAGCATAAACCTCATGCAACTGTGCCAGCTGAGAAAACATTTACACCAGCCACCCACATCTCAGAATTAAAGCAAAGTGAAAGGCAGGCAGAGTATCTCCAAAACCACCCAGTGCCATTTACAGGAGTTCATTTATTGGAGTCCCCAGTTTTCTGGCATGGGTAGGTGGGATCTTCTTGGATGACATCTTGCAGTTCAAGCTTCAAATAGCACAGCAGCATTTGAGATTTTTAAGGCACTTCTTTTTTAAAGCGGGTCCCCTTTGTATAAAACTACTTATCGTGATTGGCTAGGTTTCACATGCAGAACAATAATAGAAGTATCACTGCCATAACATGAAAATAATGCAGTTCTGAGTTCAAGGCACCCTGCCTCCCAATAATGACAAGGAATTGAAACTTGAGCAAAATTAACTAGTAGACTGCCCAACGTTAGAAAATAAATAGCTTTCAGTAATTTTTAAAGTGTAGATGATGTAAGGGAAGAACTTTAGGTTCCAACAGTATGTCATGACAATGATGGGTGTAGTATTTCCTTATTAAACAAAGCTTGAAACTAAATGGATCACTGCTCCACAATCAAGACAAAAACAAACAACGAAAAGTATCAGGCCAAAAAATTTGCAGTGCAAGAACCTAGAAAACCATTTCCAACTTTTCCCCCTTTAGGATGCAGAAAACAAAAAGCATAAACAGAAAATTACAGAAATGTATTTGGCTAAATAAGACATTTCTATTTGTGTGCCTTACACCATTCGCATATAAAAAAAGTAACTTTGATGTGGTAGTGCTGCCATATTTCACCTTCAAAGTCATCAGTTTTAAAGAGTGTGCTTTGACAGTCTTGTGTGCTAATTAGCAAGTGATCGAAGTCACAGAAGCTCAAGTTTGTCATTTATCAAGCATTTTTACTCATAACTCAAGGAATGTAGGATTGGGGCTTGCCAACACTAACTGTTCAGTAAAGATTTAAAAAAAAAAAAAAAAAAATCAGTGGTGTGGCATATGCTTGCACCTTATTTTAACATCAGCCCTAAGTCTATTCCCTTCCAAGATTTGCAGAGTAGAGCAGATTGGGAGTTGTGAGGAATGTGTTCATTGCAGTGTCTAACTCATTTGGCTCATGAATCTGAAGCAACTTATTTTTCTGCCTTAGCAACACGAACACAGGATGAATTAACAGTAATAAGCTATAAGCAGGCATATCTGTGCATAAATCCAGACAGCTTATCTACAAGTATTGTACATACCCACCTAAATCAGTAGCAGCACTACAAGCAACCAGACAACAGTGTTGTTTTTCTTAAAGAAATCATCTTAAACAAGTGAGAAAACAGAGAAATAAGAACTATCTTGATGCCTGCTTTGACATGTGACATGTCACAAGGCTGAAATAAAGCATTCCAAATGAGTTAGAATCAGAACTCCAGCTAGTCAAGAAGTTACTTGATCAAAAAGTAAAGCTAAGTATCAGATCAATTTTAACTTCTCTCCGCTATATTTCTATTGAGAAGTCTTTTAAGCGCTTGTTTGCATAGGTGCACTCTGCATTTCATTGCTTTTCATTTCATTACACACTGTGATTCTGCATTCCCAAAAATGGCTTTTTATAGTTGAGGGGAGTTTTTTAATCCTCTAATTTAAAAGAAACACACAGAGAGCTCAGCTAGCTGCAGCGCTAGCTCATGATTTATTTTACAAGCAGTTTCACACAGCTCTACTAAACAGACGTTCTTTGTGCTATATTACAAGTTTGCTCCATTGAGTCATGCTCTCTGTGGGATGTTGCGTCTATATTTTATTTTACTCTAGCCATTAATTACCTTGTGGGCCTGTATCATGTCTCTCTCAGTCTCATTTATTATAACGGCGCCTGCTAGTGTTGCTGGAGTTAAGAGGCTGTCAGTATTTCCATTAGAAAACCCATCTCTCGGGGTTTATAAGTCAGCTGTAAAACTTTACTCCTGGCTGATGGTTGGCATACATGGCCACAGCCAGAAGGGTTCTTTCTTTTCTTAGCATTAAATTGAGCTAGGGGAAAAACACAAAAAACAAAAAACACAAACCCCACACCACAATGTTTTAAAGTTGTAGAATCAGACATGAGTTTTGACACCTTGTTTTTGAAACTCAGAGAGAGCTGAATTTCTTTAAACCAAGTTTACCCTGCCTCCAACAGGTCCAGGGTCTGCTTGTCTGTAGCTGCTGCTGTCTGAAACAGCTTTTGAGTATTCCTTCACAAATCTGCCCCTCCCTTTAGGTTCAAACACTAAAGTGCTCTCTTTAGCCTGTATCTCTACAAGCACCACGTTCACTTGCGTTTATTAACTTTCAGCAGAACTGGGAAGAAGCAAACCGTGAGAATTCCATACACCAACATCAGATTTTTTTTTTTTCTTTCTCAGTTTAGATTCAAAATGGGCACCCCAAAAGCTTCTTTGTAAGGGCCTTGAGGCTAGTTTGACAGCCAGGGCCCCAAAAGTCCAAGCAGTCAAGGAGCTGTCACAAGCCTCTGAGCCAGCTCTTTGCCAGCCCTTGCCAGTGGGGGTCTCACCTAAGCTTGGATCCTTTACAGAAATCAGACCTACAGCACAGGTTGACTCTGACTGACAACTCACTAGGTCCTGGGATGAAAAACATTCCAACATAAAATTTAAAGCCAGTTCGTCCTGGTGTATTCTAATAAATCAATGAAGGATTTTGGTGCAAACTTCTAGCAACAGGCACCATCCAAAAAAAGAGGCCTTACAGGCTAAATTGTACCAGTAAACCTTTGTGCAAAAAGCAGAAGGCTCAGAAACTGGAGATGTGTTTGAGCTCAGTAATTTCATAGTGGAAAAGCATCTTTACAACATAAGCAGAGTGCATGTTCACAACTGTATATTATGGTAGTACTGAACAGCTGGAAGACTTAGTGTGGTCAGTTGACTTATCAGCTAAATGACATATGACAATTTAGCCTAGTCTGCTGAATTCAAGCCACAACTGGTTTTCACATAGTACACCAGAAGATGATGGAAAATAAGCCTGATATATAAGTATGGGCATACTGACTGTAAGGCAGTGACTATAACCTACTATTACATCAGATAAATTTTAAACAATTCACATCCATCAAACATCATTTACTCTTGAGAATGATCTGTACTTCTACTGAAAAACCTTCAAGTCCCAATTTGACTAAAGTTGATAATTTCACCTGCAGTTTTAAAGCGATGACAACAGTTTTGCATCTGCTTCAGAGCTTAGACAAAGCACCAAGTTATCTCTACTCTGTTCTTTTTAAATCACCTAAACCAGCAGCAAGGAGATGCATCATATCCTGAAGAATACCATGACAGCACAAGGCTGTTAAAATCTCCATGTATGGTTCAAAAATCCACGCACTTCCCCTCAAAAGACAGTAAAGAAGATAAAGAAATCTTTTAAAGCACTTACAGAAAGGAAACAAGTTACAGAACACTATACAAAGCCTTGATTAAACTACATTTTATACGCAGATTAACTGCATAATGGTGGAGAATAAGCCAGCTATCAACCACAGAGAATGGAGAATTAAATTACTGCATTCATGAGCTGCAGGTAGGATGAAAGTGAACACTGCTTTAGCAAGGCAAGGAGTAAGTAATGAGACTGATAAAGACCTGAGCACCACTAAATCAGCTGAAAAAAATTCCAGTTAAATAGAATTTCCACTCCTACAAATCGGCAGCCCTTGCCATTAAGCTTCATTTGTCTTCAATTCCCTGGGATGCATCCTGGTTAAACAAAACCCTTGGGCAGATGCTAGGTTGCTTATTTCTATGGTCTCAGTTAGGTGAAGTGGCATAACTTCTGAAAATTCATTATCTTCATTCTTTTATTTTAACCTTTATTTAACACATTGGGGATTACCTTAGAACATACATATTTAACTAACTGAAAAGTTCTTACCTTCCCAAGTAAGAAGCTGTATTGACTCCAGTACCAGGCTAGCAGACATCTAACTGTGGCACTTGCACCAAGCCCAAATGCATCACCAGACATAGAAAATGAACATTCTTTAAGGATTTTTGATAAACAAGACACCATACAAAAGTAGATAAAAGCAGTTCTTTTGTTTTTCTTCTCCCCCTCCAAGATACAACTTTAAGAACATCACGCCTGTAACTAAAGTACAGATAATTAATTAAATGTTCATGACTTTGCAGCACTTTGCTTTGTTGACTAGCTGCTGTGGACATGTCTTGGACTTAAACCCTGAGAATGAGGCTGAACATGTGCACCCCAGCTCGATATTGAATACTAAACAAATATTTACCTTATAAAATCTTCTCACTCTTGTAGGCCTAATATTTTGGCACCAAATTAATTTTGTTTTCCACACTTTTGAAGGGAACAACCTTGCATACAGCTGGAGTTGATGCTTTCCTTTATAATAAGCTTGTTGGTATTTTTCTGTTACAGGAATACCCAAACACATTTTTTGTTTCAATAACAATTTCAGTATTTCCAAATGTGATCTTGCCCTAGTGAAAGTGAGATCTTTGGGATTTTCTAAAAACAATCAATTGTATATGAAGGGAGAATATATTCTCCCTCGATTTGGAAAGCAGACTGCTCCAAAGCAAGACAGGCAAAGGAGTGAAAACTTGCTCATCCGTTTCTTCAGTGACTCTTCCTGGAGCTGAGAAACCCAGAGAAAGTTTTGACTGAAAGTGATAAATATTCTAGTTTATATGAGTTGGCCACTGGCAAACAGTCACCAAGCTGCTCTAACAAATGTTAGCCACATAGTACCTACATAGTCTAGTATTGGAGTTCATGTCCTAAGAGTAAACCCTCTGACTTCATGGGTGTGTTGAACCCCTGCAATTCTCATCAAAATTTAGTTTCATTTCTCAGAAGGATTTCAGGGTTTTGGCTGTGCTAACTTTAAAAAATGACCCTGCTTGTGTAGATTAGCAATCTGTTCTCTCTGCATCTCTTTGATTTTGTCAAAGACAAGAGTAAATCTTTACATAAGAACAACATAGGGCAAGAGTTCAACCTTTGATCCCAATTTCTGTGTTGATTTTACATTTCTACTCCCAGCACTTTCTTACTGGGATGAATAGTGCTTACTTATTTTTTAATGCCAGTGTAAACTTTGGAGAGAAGATTCACTTCAAACAAGAAGCGGTAGCTCTTATTTAAGATCCATGTTCATATACAGCCCACAGCAAGCTTACTGCCCATAAATCAAACTGGTATTTCTCCATAACTCCTCTTAAGCTATTCTGCTCTCTTTTCTAGTCCAAAGAGGAACTGTCAGTCATGTTTATAGGTCAATTTTCCATTTATTGCTTTGGTTGACTAGGCTTCCTTGCTAGATTTGACCTATACTTGCCATTGTGAAATAATTAGAAGTGATGCCTCAAAGTATTTACTGCTGTGGGTTTATTAGAATTAAGTTTTACTCAGGAAAAGCAGCAACATGCCTGGCTGAAGATAACAAAACCTTCAGTGAGGAAAGGGGACTTCCCCAGCTACAGATAGCAATGGGCTATAGTTACTTTTCCACAATTCGCATCCATTATTAGAAAAACAAAAATAAAGTATGCAGAAATTACATATTGACGTGGTTGTCCCTGCTCCCCCTTTTGAAATTCAGGAGGCAGATTGACAAGGGATATAAAGCTCTGATGTGCCAGTATTCAGGTTTTTTTGCGCTGGCCACTGTTAGGATGACACACAAATCCAACACCACTGCCAGAAAAATACCACATTATCAACATGCCTTTGTTCCAGGCACCTCGCATCACTGGCCAAGTAGCTACAGAAAAGGTGGTAGCATGCTATTCTTCCTAGTAGTAAAACCTGCAAGAAAGTCTGTGAAACTCACTCAGCTTAAGCCTCCTCAATAAACTCACTGTGTGATGTAAGAACAAAAGAAGATAATGCATCTTGAAGGTTTTGAGTATGGTTTTAAATGGAAAGCGTTACAATGCACTTCTTTGAAGAGCCTGAGATAGCAAAAGAGGGAGCCATATCGCACTTTCAAACATAAGACTGGTTATCAGGAATATAGCTTATTAAATTAAGAGCACATTAAACATAACAGAAGCCTTCTTGTTTGGTTTTGTAACCTTTTTTAAAAAGTGACATAGTTTAGGAAGATGAAAAGCTCTTGAACCCACAGCAAACCTCCAAAGCTTCTATAAGGAAAGCAGATATTTATTGAAAGAGAAATATTTATTTCCTTGAAGCTTGCTTTTTTTAAAAAAAAACTATTATAGACAATGAATAAAACACTAGAAGTTGACTCTAGAGATAGATTTATCCAGGATGCAATTGATGGAGTTTCTGAGGTTGTTTTAACCTGGTTAGCAATGATTACAGAGCCATCCTTTGCATTGCTACACTATTTCACGGAGATGTACCATTTGGAAACACAACTACCATCCCTGAAGCATTTTTTAGCAGGGATAGTGACAAATATGTACCTGAGCCATTATTGGCTGTTGCTAATAGGAGAATGGGGAGTTTGCAGGGCTGAAAGTCAAGAGAGGCAGAATAGAAAGCCTGAACTTCTGCCAGAGAAAAGAGAAATCAATCAGTTCAGAGGTGATAGGGGACCCAAAGATGCTTAAAAAAATTCAGAGCTGTTTTTTGTCCGATCTAACAGCAGACCCCTGCTTTTGGCTCAAAGGCTTTGGCTCAAAATGTCTTCGTTTTAGGCCTTTTATTTCACATGTATATGATACAAAGTGACAACCAGGTGCTGCCATTCGTCACAGCAAGGTGTCACAGCCTTTTAGTGCGGCACTAGGATATTGTCCACATGAAAGAGAACTCACTTGGTTCAGTACCATTTCATAATCCTGCAAAGATATGCTCAGTTTAAATTCTAGGAAACATCTGCAGACCTCTGCAAATGGTCCTAAATTCTTCTCCTTTCTGTTTCAGGCACATGACTAGACAGGTAACAGCCTTTATTGCCTATTCATGGTCAACTAAGAATTAAATTTTATCTTGCCACACCCAGTAAACTGATTATATTTAAATACATTTAGGCACAGTCACTAAGTATATTTGTAAACAATTAGTAACACCTGTATTGCACCAGAGAGGACAGTTATCTTTTTAAATGCCTCTTCCAATGCAAATAGAAAAATCATCTCCTTTAATAAGCTAATACAAAAGCTGGATCTCAGGTACCCTGACTGCCCAGGGGACAAATCTGGAGTGATGAGAGCACTGTGTACACGAATAGCTCCAGGCTGGACTGTGGGGCTCCAGCAGGTCTGACAGCTCTGCCGCAGAGGTACTCATGGCAGCAAGCAGGGAGCTGGGAGGGGAGAAAACAGGAGGCTATCTGCATTCATAAGTGAGGTTGTTTATATCAAGCCTTACTGACTCTGAAACACAGATGTACCCGAGGCTCACCCCACCAGCTTTCCACTCCATCCTGAAGATGGAAGTTATATAGTGGGCACAACAGCATCAAACAGCTAATTCTTCAAAGCTTAGAGATCTGTTCCACAGAGAATATTCAAATATTTTTGTTCACTCTCATTTAATTCCTTTTGCCAGGACTAGATAGCATGCAAAAGGATAGTCCTGCAATGGATAACATCTGCAGGGTTGAATCCCACACACAAACTGTTTTATGAGAGTGCACAGATTAAAATGTGGAGTACGCTACTGCTGAAATATGAGATTTCATTAAGTGACTGTGTAAATAATTTATTCAATTAAACATTTGCAGAAAGTGAACTAGAATGGTAGAACAATCAAATTAACTTCTCTAGAAATTCCCCACAAGCATTACCCAGGGGTGTATATTACTCAAATTATGTACAGAAAATAAACACACTATAAAATATTTTTGTTCCGATTTTCATACACTGATAATATGCACTGTTGTTTTCAAAAACAGTACACTGTAATAAATATGTAAATGCTGACTCTAATTAATGAATTAGAATTCAAACTGCAGACAAGCTGTTGTTTTTTAGTTATTGTATTGATTGAATTCTCTGTGCTTTTTTTTAAGTGCACCATTATCCTCCAGCAAAATGTTTGATTTATGATATAGATACAGTGGAAGTTTTAAGTTTTTTCCCCAGGTATCTCATAAAAAATAAAGACAAAGCAAATGTCTAAGTAGGAACGACACCTAATGTCAACATCCCAGCAGTTTATACAAGAGATGTACTCTCACGGGATAGTGCTGCAGACGACCAGGGTAAAACAAAATAGATGGGTCATCCACAGCAGGGAGAAAGGCCACTTAGAGATGATTATATAAAACCTTTTTGGTGGAACCTTAGATGTTCGTGCACAGCTTTTATTCCCAACCGAAATCAAGACATCTTTTCTCCACTTTGATTTGACCTTGTTCACTAGCATACCCCTTCCTGATAAGCAATTCTAAGCCAGCAATACAGGTTTCCTTATTACCTACATTTTTCAACCAGACAAGATCAAAGCAAGTCTATGCTTGATACCCTTGTAAACTACAATGATCTTTCTGTACGCGGAGGGGCTTGGAGGCGAAGCAGTATGATTTGAGATGTCAGAATTTACATAGTTATTGTAGCACTAGCATGAGCCTGAACTTACAGGTTGTCATTTCAGAGCTGACAGGCACAACAATACCGTTATTCTAACCTTATAGTTAATAGCACAGTACTTCAAGTCACTTGATAATTACTCAGTGTCCACAAAACTTTCCCTGATGAGTCAAAAAAAAGCCCTAGCTGGTTACGACACACTGCCTAGTTACAGGGAGCAGCAGCCTGTTGTGCACGGGTAAGCAACCCCAGCAGACAAGATGCCTGCAACCACTACAGATCCCTCTGCACAAAACAACTGCTACATTTCAGCTGTACACACACTATCACACACTGCGCTAGTCATCTCAGAGATATCACAGTCTGTACATGCAAGGAAAATGAGCTCTTCTCTTAACTCTGTATGGTGCTTTCATATCTATAGGTTAGCACAGAGAAACCTGCAGAGTCACCACCGTGACTCTTGAGGGGACACCACGCAGTCTCTTAGAGCCGTCTTGTTAATGTTCAGGAAGATGTTATTTCAATATTGAAAAGCAAATCTATTAGATTGCCTGCTGACTTTACAGCAGAGAAATATCTAGATGATCTCTAAAGGGCAGGTTTAGACTCTTTTTTAATAAAAATCCTTTTATTTACATGGAAATACAAGCAAATTGATCTTTAAATGGATCTGAGAGATATTCTTTTCAGATATTGATGTGAGGAAAAAAGCAGTAGAGACATAATATGGAAAGCCAGACAAAGAAAAAATAATCACAGCCTAACAGTGTCCTGTAAAACTGAATAAACAAAACTGCCAAATCTTTACATTTGAGGTAATCAAGAGAAAGAAAAATCACCAGTGTTATAGTAATGTCGTAAAATTCTGTATTGACATTTCCTGAACAAGTGTCTCAGTATTTCCCCCAAAGTATTTTTTTAATTATCTATGACTGTAGAAATAGGTCAACATCAAAATGAAATAATTCCTAGTCCAAAATTGCTTTTGACTGGATTTGATTTGGAGGAGCACTTGGAACTCTTGTGAGCTTATTTTAAAAGAAAGGCAAGTATTGCATCCTTCGCAATCATACAGTCAAATTTCAATAATACAGCTTAGTAACAGCCAAAAATCAAACCCAGGGGGAGAGGAGAGGAAATCACACTAGATTGCTCAGGAAAGTCGCTCTGGGGCAGATTTCTCCAGCCCGACAGAGGACGTGCTTACCAGGGACTGATGAGGATTCGCCACTTGTGCAAAGCACAGGGGCTGCCCTCCCAGCAGGTCTGCAAAGCTCATGGGCCTCTTTGCTCTCCACATGCACTCTGTTGTAGTTTTACACAATAGCACTTTCTCATCCTCCCCCTTCCCAGGGATGGGGGAGAGAATTAAAGGGGTGAAGGGAAAAGAGACTTGTGGGTTGAGATGAGGACAATTTAACAACTAAACTACAATAATATTGGAAATTATGTCGATAATAGTAATGTATAGAAATATACAAATGAGTGATTCAGTGATACTGCTCACCACCCAGTGACCAAGGCTTAGCCCATTCCCAGCTAACGATCCCAGAGCAGGGTGAGTCCCAAAACCACAATCCTAGAAAGGAGATAAGAGCCCGAGTGTCTGAGAAACCAAGACAACCCTGAGGGAGGGCTACCCAGATAGAGCCTACCCAGGGCAAGAGAGACCACTTCCAGACAAAGCCTTATCTATGTATCAGGCATGATGTGCATGATATGGAATAGGCCACTGACCAGTTTGGGTCTCAATCCTAAACCTAAGGTCGAATCCTAGGCTAGTAACCGGGGCTGTGCTCCCTCCCAGCTTCTCCTGCCCCTGCAGACACTAGCACAGGAGAGAAGCTGGAAAGTCCTTGACTGTCCTGGCAGCGACATAAACATCAGTGTGTGATCAGCCTTGTCCTCAGCACCAATCCAAACACAGCCTCTCACTAGCTACTGTGAAAGAAGGCAACTCTGCCTCAGCTGAAACCAGTCAAACCATCCAATGTTTTTCTTTAGCCACAGGGCAAGGCTCCATCCTCCTGTTTACCACCAGAAAGCTCTACAGCTGCTTTCCTTTCCCTGTGGAAAAGGGATGAAGCTCACCCTTGCTGGTGCTATTTTTCCAAAGGCAAAACCCCACAGAGCAGGGGCTGACTAAACCTCCCACACTCAGTCTGTGGCTACGGGCGAGCTTTTTGGACCGAATTAAGAGTCTGAACACATGGCTGTGATAGGAGGCTGTGCAGAGGGAGTATCTGTGCCTCCGGCAGCCCAGCATACGCCAGCAGAACAAAGAGCAGAGGAGCTTCTGTCTCCATACTTTAAATAGTGCAAAATATATCCCCACTAATACTACTTGTTCTGGTCCTGGGGCTAGTGGCAGAGACTGCTTTTTCTGATCTTTGGAGAAGCTTGTGCCACTGAGGGCTTTAAGCCTCCTGTTTAAGGTATGCAGAGATTGGGATTGTACTTAAATACTGCAGCAATAGGTACGGATGTCAAGTAGCAGATATTGGTCAGCTATGACCAGAAAACCTATATTTGATCTAAATTTGTGAGCCTAAACACTAAGTTTTTTCAGTATTTCAGCTTAGTTATTGATTTCCCTTCCCACATTGAGATAACTCTTTAAAAAAAAAGAATTATTACAATTCATAACTGAAGTGTTGTTCTTTTACACAACTTTGAACCAAGGTGCCCACCTCCCAGAACAAATCAGAAGGAATTAACCAGGTCCATTGAAAATAGTGGATCAAAACCAGATCTCTTCCTGCTTCCATTACTACTATGTAAAAGTGCTCTGTAATTAGGTTTCTGTATGCATAGATACCAAAAAGGGGGTTCATTAACCTGCCTTGGTACTATTCACTAGTTAATTGTCCATTTCTCCTTTCCCAAAAATAAAATGGTGATTATAACAAGTATTTATCTTCGGTCCTTGGCTGCTTGACAAGGATTATTCAGTGCTTAAAAATGCAAATTGAAGTGAATTAGCAGTTGAACACCTTTCTTAAATTATTATTTTTAATATTGGAATGTCTATCTTGAGAGTCCTAAGCTTTTTCAGAATAGCCACATGCCGTTTCTTTACACTGCCTCATACTCGCAGCAAACAACTTGAGGGGCCAGAGTTAAGGAATGAGAACTGCCCACGCAGCAGGGGGGATGAACAGTTTAATTTCTACTTGCAGACGCAAGCTTCTATCTCCTCTGCTAAATACCAGCTTTTCCTGTAGAGAGACAGTGAGCCACATCTATTCTTAAAGGACTTGTTTTGTGGTGGGCAGATGCAGGCTTTAACTTTAAAGAGGGAGAAAGTAATAAATATTTAAAAACCCCCACAGGTAGTTTGCGAAGAGTAGTTAACGTCTGTTCAAGCTACAGAGGATGCTTCAGAGAGAGAAGGCCATAGGCGGTTTGCCCTTCACCACTTGCACAACTTTCACTTCAAACACAAGATGCTTCACTTATCTCCCTGCAGTTACATCTGCCAATATAATTCGTCTGTTTGGAATAGAGAAATGGCCCATCATCAATGCCTCATTAAATATTAAGAGCTGAAACTTCTGTCATGAGCCATTTGAAATGCAATTCCTCATACTCCAGCAATAAGATGTAGATCTGCAAATTTCATGTCATAAGAAATTAAAGATTTCCCTACTAATAATACACAGGAACACACCTAAACTAAGCCAGGCCAAAGCCTTTGGCATAACCCGAGTGGCATGCCCTTTTGAGCTGACCTTATACCCTGTCTGTATTCCATACAACTGAGATAAAGCCAGTTAGACTTGGGTGGAAAATGAGTGGGAGAGCTTTGCATCCAGTGCTCTTCAGAGTCAGCTTATTTCACTTATTTCTTCTAGAGGTGAGAGAAATCGTTTATATCTATAGGGCCTAGAAACTTACAACTGAAATGGCTAAGATTTGGATCTCATCTTCTGGCTCTGGGAATTGATGCTTGATGATTGACAGTCTACCAGGCAGAAGTAAGCACCTAATACAACTTATCTCAGATGGATTTGGTCACAAATATTTTGGGAGTCTGAGTTACAAAGATGAGGCTTAACTTGCCCTTGCTCAAGGGAGCAAGTAAGGCAAGTAGCATTACAAACTTTCCTTAGAATATTACCAAGTTCTCAGAGCCAAATTAATCTCTGAAATGGAAGGGGAGGAGCACACAGACAAATTACACTGAGGAGAGCTGTAATGCTTCCAACATCTACTATAGTAGAGGTGCAAGTGGCAGCTCACCATCCTGCCACACAGCCCACAGGCCCATTTGCCTAACGCTCAGGACCCAAGCTCAAGACAACAGAAGCTACTGGGAAGGCGGAAACTCATTAGTGAACTTAACACCTCTGCAACTTTTGTAAACTTGCCTGCACAGCAACATGTACAATTTGGGTTTGATACAGCCCTTAAACCGTTGCTGATGAGCTTTAAATACACAGCAGAGTTCCTCAGGGCTGTTTAGAGAGCAGAGGAATTTATACATGTGATTTGACTCCATGACATCCATAGAATAGAAATATTTCTTTGTAGAGAAACTGAAGTGTATACGCATCCTAACACAAAGCCTGGTATAAAGGAATCATCTGACTAGCTTGGCTGTGTATGACCTTGCTTCCAGATATTGCAAAGCACAAATAACAATGCTTAAATGAGAGCCCATGATGCCAGGCATTCACAGGAAGAAAATCCAAGAAGCAATTCTGATAAAAGAAGCTCTGAGACAGCAGATGCAGAAGACACCAGCCAATACGGTACAAGCAATTCCCGCCAGGAGAGAGACCACAGATTCCCCATGTCCTCCCTCAGGACTGATCTCCACCCACTCCTGCAGCTCTGCTTTCTCTTTTACAGGCTCTCAGTGTGCACTCAATCCTCAGCTCCTCTTCCACTCAGTATGGAGTCTACTGGTCCCAAACCAAATAAGCAAAATGCTTACAGGAGGAAAGCAGAGGACACTCCCCCTGCAAAGCATCCTGGCCTCAGCCTGCAGAACAAGATCTTTAAAATAAAAAAGCCAAAAGGCTCAAACCCGAAGCCCCTACCCCAACCACGACAGCCAAGGCACAGACCCCACGCACCACATCTTTGGGCAGCACTCTGTGGAGGAAGCTGGTTCAAGCTGTTATTGTAAGGCCCTAGATGTTTCAAAATTAAATAGAAGCAATCCAAGAGACTTTGCTGTTTAGGTCATGCAAAACATGTCACAGATTATGAGCCAGGGAAAAGCATGCCTTACCTCTCACAGTGTTATTAAATCATAGATCAATCTTTTTTGCAGCTTAATAATAAAACATTACACAGCCCTTACAAAGCATAACATGAAGCTGCCATTATTCTGATTGCAATTCATACATACTGAAAATCTTTTTCAAAACATTGCTATTTTGCCTTTGGACTGCAAGAATCTTTTTGCAGTGAAGCTTATTAAGATAAGACTGAGGCTACTCTAGAACCAGTTTTTCCCCAAAAATATGCCAATGCACATACCTAGTGGGCGTACACCTTTCCTTGGAATAAAACGATTTCTGAATTATAGCATACAGACTACTAAAAAAGGCAAAAAGACGAAAACTCAGTGATTGACCAACTGCTTTATTTTTCCAAGTCATCACAAGAGCAAAGGAAACTATTCAATGGGTAAATTTGTCAGTGTGTGTCTAAGGTTATTATATCATCTGGTTTTGCTTAGAATCTCATACCTAAACCATCCTGTCATTGTGATGACTATGTCCCATAGCACAGAAAGATGACTGTGGATGTCAGGAGACAGTGTGCTATAAGCATAAAGGCATCAGATGGATAATGCAGTTCTAAGTATTGTAGAACAGAAATGAACACAATATTTTCCAAAACTTATTTTCCTTGTAGTATGTTGGAGGTTACAGGAGAGAAATAAGACAACAGTTAAAATGTTTGTCACCTGTATTTTAACATTTTGCTGTGAAATGATAATGTGACATTTTTCTGAAATTTCAAAGTGGGTGCAATAGCTTGCTAGAAATATGTGGAAAAATACCTCCAAGGCTTTTTTCCCAGTTTATTATATTTCCTTTATTACAACAACTATGTTCATGTTATTTTTCAGAACACTGGTTGTGAGAAAAGGGGGAGGGAAGCAGGAGAAAAGAAAAAGCAACTGTGAGTTCACTGCCATCACCAACTGCAGAACACTTCATGGTTTTAATCTAATGGCAGCGTGCAGTGTAATTGCTGCTTCCACACTGACTACTTACCAAAATTGACAGTAAATGATGCTGACACAAGATAACAAGTCATGGCACAAAGCATCTAAGAAACACAGAAAGAAAACCCTGGAAAGAGTGTAACAATGATAGTTTATCATTTTAACTCCGAGATGCCAGAGTTATCCGTGGACGGATCTCCATCCTTTCACCAAGCCTCTCTGACTTTCCTACTTCGTTTTCATTCCCTACCCTTTGATCTTCCACTTGCTCTGAACAAAACAAAACGCAGACTAAAGAGCTCTGACAGTGGCTGAACCTTCTGTAAACTTAAACCTGCCAGCATTAGCTCTGACAATTGCTATACAGGGAGGGCTGCGCAGCATCAGAGCTCTCCTTGGGATCCTGGCGCAGGGTGTGGGGTCAGGACACCTGCAGGGCCATTGGCACCCACAGCTCTGCCTCAGCACGGCAAGAGCAGGGACAAGGACTCCTTTGCTGAACCCGTTTGTTTGTTGTTATTCTACTATTGGCACTAATGACAGCAGCATAACGATGTTTGTTCTTTAACATATAAATGTAGATGTGAGGCACAAGGGCCCAAGCTCAGGTCTCCAAAGGCATCTAACTGCATAGAACTCCTAATGAACTTTCTGGGAGGCACTGGACCAACGAGGCTTTCATCTGAAGTCAGAGGCTAAGTCCCAAAGTGAATTTTTAGATATACTGACAACTTAAATTTTTACCAAAAAGAGGTACTACTAAAAAAAAAACCCAGAACAAAATTAATTTGAAAATTTCACATGAACTGAGATGTTCTCTTGTTCTGTTTTTCTCCTTATACCAGAGGAAAAAAACACACTAAAATTCTGAAAAACTGCATTTCAAATAGCATCTGTTATCCCAAAGTACTTGGAAAAACTAGTATATGCTTGTTCATGAACACCACAGCTGGTTCTGCACAGCACAGCAATATACAATGAAGAGGAGAATTTTGGTTGTGGAATGTTTTTCCCCCAAACTTAAGTGGTCTGGTCTTCAGAGTTTAGAGCTACATAGTCCTCTAAAGCTGAAAGATAGTCAGTAATAACTTCAGCCAATAATGTTTATTTTGTCTAAAAATGTTGTCCTCCAGAGAAAAAAAACAAAACAACAACAAAAAAAACCACACACACCCCCAAAAAACATGTGGCCCAAGGAGACTCGTTCAGTGCTGCAAATCAGGGACTTCCACAGAGCCTAGCAACATTTGTTCCTCTATCCTCTACACTGTCTTTGAAGTCTCCCATCCAAGCAGAGATCTAGGCAAGCCATGATTACAATAGCTTGTGAAATCTGTCAGATCACAGAACAAGGTGGGAAGGAAAGCTGCAGATTTTCCTGACATGAAACAACTGAGGGCATTAAAGGACATTTCTGGGATTTCCAAGAACTCTCACAAGGACAAAGAGAACCTGCATGGGGAGTATGGCTCCATATCTGCTGACAGTTAGGGAAATCTAATAGAAAATACAAACCTGATTAAAAAAAAAGAACAACCCCACACCCCAAAAGCAAACCCAGCTCTAATTACATGCTTGCAGTAAAAATTAGCTGCCCTTGTATGGCAGCCAGAGAACTGAAGGTTTCCCCACCACTACACTGCGAGTTAGCGTACCAAAATATAATTAAATGATTTAGACAAACAGCAAGTCCGATTTGTACTTCTTTCTCAGCAGATTAGAGAAACTGCATTCAAAGCAGCTTGTTAAGCAGTAAGTAACATTTTAAAGAAGGCATTTAACAATCTGTTCCTTGTACAACTCCTGGCCAGCCGAATTGCACCTATGAAGTTATAACAGAACTGCTTTGGAATCAAACAAACATGAGGTCCGTATTTTTTATTACACATGAGGTGGTTAGTGTATTACAATTCAATTAACACATTATAGTTTTCTTTTGCTACACTTTATGAGCACTCCAGCAAAACCTTTATATACATTTACAGTATGAAAAGACACTTAAGTCTGATACGTCTGATGTCAGGAAGATGGCATGCAAAGAAGAATGAGTTTTGTTTATCTTCTTTGCATTGTCCGGTTCACCTAACCTCCCCTCAGGTTTCTGAATGTCCATTTTTAAAGTTTGCTTTAGGTTTCACGAGCAATTTTTTACCATGACAATTTGGTGGTTTCCAAAGCACAGGCACCCGCCCAATTCCATGTACCAGGGGCAGGCTGGGCTTTACAACACTCTCATCCACCAACTAAAAGCACAGGGTCCCCATGACCAAGCACAGAGGCACAAGGTATCACGGTGACCTTCAGAGTGAAACCTTACTCAGAGTAGTTAATTCACTTTTAAAGCTGAATCTACTTACCCAGAGAGAAAAAGACCCCAGTGCTTCCCACAATGAATAGTTCTTACAGTCAATCCCCTGTCCTGTGCCTGGGGTTTTCATCTACCCACCTGCAGCACTGAGGTGCACATCAGCATCACTTTGTGCTCAGTTACTGACACTAACTATTGCTGGTTCTTTTTCTTTCATAAAGGGTCACTGGTACCAGTGTGGTGTAGAGAATCTTTTTGCCTCATGAATAATAAATTAAAAATCTGTTCTGCCTTTCTACAGACAAAGACCATTAGGAATAAAAAAAACTTTTCCCCATGCGTGTTTTCCAAAAAAGGTTTTCATAAACTTCCCACTGGTTCCTGCATTCCAGTGGAAAACCAACTTTGTGTTCATATGGATATGTATTTGTGCTTGTGTATGTCAGTGGGTGGCTGGAGAAGAACTGGGGAATAGATCAGACTATTAAAAGCAAAGTTGTCTTTGTGTTACTGATGTTTATTGTCATGCACATATAATCCAGCATAAATTATGAGTTGCCATTCCTGAAACATCAGTTTACTGTTTTTACATGCTCCCACATTAACTTGCAAGACAGTCTTGGATGATCTGAAGATATCAGACATCTGTCCTCCATGGCCTTGTCCTTCCTGGCACTCAGTATGTGACAGCACAGCTGTTTCCAGTGAAAAGTCAGGTAAAAAGAACACCGGGATGTGTGGGCAGAAGCACAGGTACTGCCCTCCTGGCCAAGTATAATGTGTGCTGAATTTCTTGCTCTTGTAAGAGGATGAGGATGAAAGTCAGATAAATAGCAGCAAAAGAAAAGATAGAATGAGCTTGTTAAGATCTAACAGGACACTGAAAGGTAGAGACAGACAGAAAGCATATAAATCTGTTTGACATTTACAAATGCCACCAGACAATATTTTTGCAAAGTTATTTTACTTTGGACATAGTTTAAGATTCATGTGTATGCTATAATCAATGTCAGTTACTTAATGTTTGTCATCAGTATTTTAAGGTTGACTAAAACTACCTATTTGATTTCTTAGCTGAAAGTAGAAGCTAAGCTGTACAAGATAAGGGTGTGCAAAGGGGATAATTTGGTAAAAGCCAGTGAAAAACTGAAGGAGACAAACACATTTCACAAAAAAAGGGGGCAGAGAAGTAGAACCAGTTCCATCTCTCCCTTAGGAAAAAAAAAAAAGTGGGAGTTTGTCAGGAAGCTGGTCTTTGTGCCCAAGAAGTGAATAGAAGTCCTTCCTCCTCAGGCAGATGCTTCCCTGGGAATGAATGCATGGGAAACATCTCCAACAAAACTCCTCCACTGACACTCCCATTTCAAGCTTCCTTTCCCCTACACTTCAGTATCTGAGGCAGGAGAAAAAAAGAAAATCTAAGTCTGGTAAGAAGTAAGAGAACAGAGAAAGCTGTTCCCTGACCCAGCATCGTGCATCCCTGCCAACTCATCAGGATGATTCATTTCTTGCTCACCAAATAGCAGGTGGGGAAATTTCACTACTTTGTTGTTTGGCAGTGCTGCTTTAAACTCTTCCACCTGTACAAACCCTCCCCAGTTTCACCATACACAGGTCTGAGCACAGGTATTACACACATAAGTAGTCAGAGATAATCATACGTCTCTCTTGATTCAGAAAACTATGTTGCTATGGAATACGCCAGTGGGCTCCCATCCTGCTGTTTGCACTGTGATAACAGCCATCACGTCCATATGAAAACGCCTTAAAAAAAGAGCTGAGAAAAATAACACTCAAAGAAACACAACCACATATCTCCCTGTTCCCAGGCAGTGTTCTAATTCATCTCGACTTTAAGCACATACTCAAGACCATCCCTACACAGTTTACCATTTAAATCCACACTGAAATGCTACAAAGTACCTTCAACTGAAGTTTGAAGGTAATACAGGTGCCAGTTTCATAGAACAACAGAAAGGTTTGGGTTGGAAGGGACCTTAGAGATCATTGAGTTCCAACCCCCTGCCATGGGCAGGGACACCTCCCACTAGCCCAGGTTGCTCAAAGCCTCATCCAGCCTGGCCTTGAACTCCTCCAGGGATGGGGCATCCACAGCTTCTCTGGGCAACCTGGGCCAGTGCCCACCACCTCACCACCCATCTTGGCCCTCCAGGAGGTTAAAGAGAAAGGCAAAGGTCATATACATATTAATCAACACTATTGTCTGCAGTCTATATTAAGCCTAAGATAAGGTCACTTCAACAGAATGCAACTACTTAAGTGAGCACCAGTTTGGGTTTAGATCAATATTAAACATTTCCTGCAGTCTTAGTCATTAATTGCTTCACAGTGGAACAAATAACATTTTAACTCCCTGTAGGCTGATAACAAAAACCTGTTTCCTTATTTTCTAACTGTTTCTCTTCCTGGTACACTCATAATTCTTCCTTACTCCTGTCCAAACACATTCAAAGAAAAAAGGGATGATATGATAATGTGCATAGAGAAGTAGGAAATGCATCTTTTGACCACTAAAAAAAAATTGTATTGGGCTAAACAACAGCAAGTAGAAAAAGAATATCTGAAGAAGTGATAACTTGGATCAAAAAATATGTCTAATAGTTTTTGTTCCTTATCTGCAAAAGCCTCTCAAACTTTTTTTCACATTTAGGAAGAAAGTTATCCAGTCTTCATAACTAGAAGATTTTTAGACTTTTTAAGCTTATTTTTGTATATAGTTTGTAATTAACCCAGGATGATGTCAGTAAGAGTAATCTCAAAATATTGAAAGGAGGGAGTAAAGAACATCATCAGCAGCCTGAAAGTAAATATTTTTATCCAAAAAGTTTCCCATGCCCAAATACTATCTTGAAATAAATTGCTTGTTGGCATATTATTCCTGCAATTTACAGCAGAGCAGAAGCCACTACACAACGCTGGACTTTATCCACATCTTATGAAAAGTGCTAAAACACCTGCGCTGCCTAAAATGAAAGGACTAATTTTTTATTTAGAAACTTCACGTGTTCCCTGTGTCATAACATCACCTGTACAAACCTCCTGCATTACTTAATTTCTGCAGAAAGCTCACATGGACGCTGTAATTTCTGCTTTCTCAAAGGGGTGAATTTCCCTTCTTGGTTTTCTTGTGCCAGGGTGCTGCTCAGGCTCCAGGGACACATTGGCGAAAGGACAACACCAGTGCCTTCTTCCAAACCATTCTATTGCCCCTTCATTTGTTGAGATTACTTTGCTCTCACCTTGTAAAGTCTGAACAGACTCATTTGCAAGGACATCAGCTTCTGTGCTTCATTCCTTGCCTACCCTGCCCCATCCCTCTTGGAAAATCCACATTCCTGGCCTTCTGCAGCCCTTATCTAGAGCAGCCTGTCCACAACTCCACACTTGACTTCTTTACAGCAGGGGAAAAGTTGCAGACTCCCTTGTGAAAATACACACACTACTGCTGCTTCTTCTCTTAGGCAGTCCAAAAGATGTAGTAGCAGGAGACAGAACTGATGGCAGGGTTACATTGCAAAGGCTAACTAACCCTGATAATACTGAGTTCAATATGCTGTTTAAACCATTTTTATTAAAAGTCATGATTAACTGTAAAACTAACGCATTCAACAAATTAGACACCTTAATCTGATGTTCAAGACCAGGTCTTCAACAGGTATGCTGTGATCAAGAACTTGGAAAAAACAGTTTATCCTGTTTCATCACTTAAAAATAAACCACAGTTTGTCGCACAGTGTTACGAGTGTAAGATGTGGTGAAATTCTGCAGGAATGCATGAATTATGTCTTCAGACACTTATAACTAGGACTTCGTAAAGTTTCCCTGCAGCTGACATTCTTAAAAAAGTTCTGCATATCTACAAAACGTTCTTCCATTAGTAACCACCAAGGAATTCCACACAAACATCTACTGAGGAGTCACCAGAACTGGTCTCAGCAGGATGAGCTAACAAATATTTTTCCAGACAAACCTAATTTGCTTAAACTAATTTTTATGCAGTGAACTACTCCTGCCCCACGCCCCACCCCATCCCCAATCGCTTCTAAGATTTTCTAAGGAAAATTTCAGATCACGCTTGTTGTGAAAACAGAATGTTTTTGGTAACTGAAGAAAGCAGAATTCAGATTTCAGTTGGAACCTTGGACTTTCTCCCACTTTCCAAGACCGTAAGCAAGAACTCTTTTTTAAACATCTGATCTGTTAAATGCAGATAACTCCTCGTAACTCTTACCTGCAGGCAGCTTTAAAAATACTTATGCAGAATAGAAATGTTATAGAATAATTTAGACCATTTCAGAAAATGTAAAAATTGTTTTAAAATTGTCATTATAAGCACATCGTGTACTATGCCATTTAAAATAAAACGACAGGCTGATGTATAACGAAAGATAAGAGTAACACCTATTACAAAGTAAACACAAGTTGCTTTAAAAGTAGTTAGAAGTAGGTATTTTGCAAAAGTGCTTTACCCTTTCATTTTTAGGGCTGTTTTCCATTTATTCTGCATGAGAAATATACATATTTTAAAGTGATTTCCATGTACAGAGTGTAAAAGAATAATTATAGTAAATCTGCAAAGAGGCTTCTGTATAAAACAAAGGAGAAATAATAGTACCTGGTATGCTTAAAGAAAAAACAAGGGCTTTAACAGACTTCATAGTTGCTAAGTGAATGCACCCTTGTGTAGATTTAACTGGACAGACATTGAGACTAGAGCTCTCTACGAAAAAAACATAGGTACAGCTTGGGCAGCAAAAGCTTCCCATCAACACAATTCAAGCCCCTTCTCAGGGAAGAACAGACCATGTGCCATATACACAGATCTCTTCAGGCCAGAACAGAGGAGCAGATGCTTCTTTCCTCTGGAAAAATATGGATCAAAGTGCTTATAGAAATACTTCAGGTTCAAATGTGTTAGAGGTTTGTTTCCAACATGTAATTCCAAATAAAGTTAGTTTCCCTCAAAGATTCTGAAAACTCATTACAATGGATTGTCAGAAAACTTAGTAGCCAAACCACATCTATAAATAGCTTCTATGCTATTTGTTTTGATTATTTAAAAAAAAAATCAACCAACAATTAATTATTATATGGCTATCATACTGAAGTATTAAGAAGAGAAAGATCAAGTCACTGTATTCCAATGAACTTAAAGGAATGCTTCTGGCACAGTAAAGCAACAGTCTAACGGTACTGAAGTAAAACTCAAGAAGAAAAATATTCTGATTGCAATGTATGCAGTGTGCGGTCCCAAGTATTGCCCAAAAAGACAAGCTAGATAACTATAAATAGTATACAAGCTAACACAAAAAGACTTCTACATAATCATTGTCCTGGTCTCATTGCCGAGAGGACCCTCAAGCAGGAAGACAAATTAAAATTCCTCTTGGTATAAAGCTGTTTGGATATCTGTTGGTGTAATGTTAGCTGCGTCTAGTCTGTCAGATCCCTGGGATAACTTTAGAGATGAGCTTCCACCCTCTGCTACCCCTTCCAACCATTTGACCACAAGAAATTAAGTAATTATGCTTTCTCAGAATTTGGGTCACGGTTTCAGTCTTTGTCACACACTGTTTGTGAAGTACAGCCATCCCACCTTCCGGCACATCTCATTCTCCTCAGTGGTGGTCCTTACTAGCCTGTCTGTCAGTAGTGGTTAGCCACACACTGGATCTTTAGACAAGACTGCTCTTACTGGCAGTAGGATGCACGTACTCTCATCACACATAATGCAATGTCTTTTATTGCCAGGACAGAAATGTGATTTCCCCCCCCCCAGCCCAACACAACTGCCCAGCCCACAGGCTCTGGTCTGCAGACTCTGGTTTTTGCAGACTCTGGTCTGCAAAAAGAGCATGACAGAGAGATGTTACTTCAGGTCTCTCTGAATTTGTCTCATGGGTGTAACTGAGGAACAGTGGCCTCTGACACACTCCCTCTGATCAAGGTTTAACAGCATTTTGCAGCTAGCTTTAGATCTCCATCTAAATAGCCACTGGACCAATTACGCTTCATCTTCAAAAGGACCAATTATCACTCCAACTTCAAAACCCCCAGCATATTCACTCAAGGTGAATTTATACAGCCTGCTACTCATTGAGATAAACTCCTTAGGGAGAAACACCTCCAGCAGTTTTCTGGACAGTCCCCCAAGGGACAGCAGTCACCCCCTGTCAGTACAGAGTGTGTCTGTGAAGCACAAGCAGCACTGCGCACAACACTTGATCTAAAAAAGCCAAGCAACTCTTAGAGATCAACATTCCGGCTGTTCTTTGCATTGACAGGTCTTAAAAGTCCCTCAGACCAGATAATGCTGCCTCACGCTGAACGCCAGAAACCTCAAAGCCTGCCACTCATAATCAGTTTTGACTGTGGACACCATGGAGTAAGTTGACTAGATCAAATGAAGGTCACAGTCACATCCCAACCTCACACAAGTTAACAGAAAGAGGTAAACACTAAATTACACAATATATTAAAGCAATCAAAACCAGTGAGGATATCCACTCTAAAATCCTGCCCAAGCTTGATACAGAGCTCAGCCTTAAAACATCACCAGTGGCTCTCTGTCTAAATAGTAGCACATGAGGGTTTTTCATTTGTAATCACTCTAGGAAACAGCAGCTATGTTTTATGTGGCCCCAGCTTGACACCTTACCTAATGACCTTCCAAGAACTTGGGAACTCTCTCCCTAAAGTCTTTCCTTAACAGCATAAATGTTACAACAAACCTAATAAACAACCTAGTGATCTTCCACTCCCCCTCCTGCTTGCAACACTAGTAAAATCTATCCCATATTGCTACTCACCTTTCCCCATCATCTTGCCACATAGCCCAGAAACGAAAATCCACAGCTCTTGAACATCACTGCTTCTTTCTGGAAGAAGGACACACCACCTAAGCAGGCCAGCTTACTCTGAACCTTTATAAACTTCCTTGTTCACATCCACAGCCAGGAACCATCAGCCCAATTTAGTAATTGTTTTACCTAGCCAATAAAAAAGCAGAGAACATTTACTGTTTTAATTAATTGAAGCTGTAGAGGTGTACCAGGCCGGTGGATTTAGTTCTCACTTCAGCCATGGATGGGAAAGGGTAATTAGCCACAGCTGATCAGCAGAGTCCATGCTGCTGCTAGAGAGTACACAGGAATCATTCATTTAGTTTAATGATGCTAGAAATCTTACTGATGGTGGAAAGCTTTTAATGAAACTTTAAAAAAAAAATAAAATTTAAAAAAAACCTGAAAAAGTGAGATTTCCTTGTCCTATCCGAACTCCTGAAGTCAGCTATGTACCTGCTTTTCAAACAGCAAAATTCAACTAAAGCATTAAAACACAAAATCACTAATTCCAGTCCTCTGTGTCACTGTTCATCCTCACACCTCCATAAAGCTCTGACCAAAAACTTACAGGAAACCAGTTTAGCCTGCAGCTTGTCCTGGGGAGGGACACACAGAGGAACTGACCTCCTGGACTGTCTTTATTGTCATTACCCCTTAAAGCTCACAAGTTTCAGAACATATTAGCCCTTCCTAGAGTGACAGACAAGCTCTGTCAGGCTGTTGACACCTTGACATTGCCCACGAACACCCCAGGTTCTGGCTGTCAGCAGTTATTTATTAGAACTGCCCATCGTCCTTGCAGTTGTTTGGATGGGGTACTCTGTTTGGATGCTCTTCTAAGTAACCTTTCACCGGTACGTCCACCATTACTCCTTAAGAAGAACAGTGGCATCTGCTCCTCACGGAATGAAAGGGGAGATTGGGCAATGCTGCAAATGCTCAGCAATTTTTCCTTCACCGATTGCTAAAACAAATTGTTTAAAAAGACAACTTAAAAGATAACAGGAACAAGAATAATTCTTATAAATTGTGTCCACAAGACAAGTTTGGAAATTCCACCCTTTCTCTGGTCTTTCTTTGACCACTTCAAAGTTCATTGATTTCACAGTTATGAGGAGATTCAAATTAGGAAACATATTCCTAATGGAAACATTTTACCTCTTCTTGTAACCTATGCTACCTAATGTAACTAAAACTGAGAAAAAAACCATAAGAAAATGAAAAAAAGTACAGTGCCCCATCTCTCTGTGTATATATTTCCCATTTTTAAAACATTTGTACCACGTCCTTCAAGCTTCACCTTTTCCACTGGCAAGGATTTCTTTATATAGTTAAATTTCAGATTACATATACAAGGAGAGTTAAGTGTCATCAGTGAACTGTTGGTAAGTAAGGGTCTTGCTTTTGACTTGAGAATGCAACAATTTCAAGACTTCTTATGTTTTTGGAGCATTGATAAGCCATTGATTACATTCTAATCACCTAATCTGAGAAAATCAGTCTTTGTTTTGTAGACATGGTCAAGGGGAAGAAGATCTTTCTCCTTTCCAAATAATTTATTTAACTATAAGAAACAACGTCAAAACAATTTTGGACCTTTTGTTTCCCCCCCCCAGGAAAATCTGCTGAGGATGTTATGATGTTCTTTCTTCTGGATGTCCTAGATGTTCCGATTTGGATGGAAGCCACCTATGCACCAGGACAGTGCTTAGGATCCAGCCAGCACCACTTGCATGACCACATTTTCTTTCTTGAACATCGAACTTTGTCTACCCACAAAAGAATGAGAATAAATTATATATAAATAAATCCAGACTATATGGTGACAAAAAGCACTCAGCATAGATTGGTTAAGTGCAAATATGTCCAAATAAAGCTTGAAGTCAAGTTTTGCTTGTGAAGACACTGCAGACAGCAAATAATAAATGTATCTGGCAGGATGAAAATAAATAAATTTGAGTGAGAGATAATAGG
>WKFP01014201.1:141741-156251 GCA_011057875.1 Pterocles orientalis | reverse complement strand
GTCCCTCTTGAACTGAGGGGCCCAGAACTGGACACAATATTCCAGATGCGGTCTCACCAGGGCAGAGTAGAGGGGGAGGAGAACTTCTCTCGACCTACTGACCACCCCTCTTCTGATACACCCCAGCATGCCATTGGCCTTCTTGGCCACGAGGGCACAGTGCTGGCTCATGGTCATCATTAACTGATGTTAATGTTGCCAGTCAAACCCTAAAATCCCCCAAATGAGAACAGTTTGGAAACTGTCCAAAGTTCTTTGCTTTCTTAAAATAATTTCTACAACAATCTTTCCAATATAGCTTGTGGTAAATTTATACAAATAACACAGCCTTAAGATTCCAGTCGTTTCTTAGAGATCCACGCCACGTCAGACCACCTGCAGTATGAGCAAAACACAATATTCGTATTTTATTTTTTAAATAAGCCCTTACTGTCCACAACAAAACCATCAAAATCTTGCTACCCTGTGTTTTGCAGGAGGACTAGATGCTGATGCTCTGAATCCTGCCAAGAGCTCCTTCTGCTGCAAACATTTACTCTGCCTTGGATGTGGCCATGCAAACTCTTGGACCAGCAGGAAGACTTGAACTCTGGTGTGTAAAGGATCCTTGCTCAAGTCAATTGCCATTCTTAAATGGAAGCATGGGCGTAAATTTCTGGTTGAATTTTGCTTAAAATTGTGGTCAAGACTGAAGAAGTTAATTAGAATTTTATTTGGAAGAATCTAACCAGCCAGAAGAAAAAAAAAATCTTACCGTTTAACTGTGTTTAAGATGAATAATTTGGCATCCGAAGGCAGTGCACCTGGGTCTGTTTCTGACAAAGTACTGTAAAATAGATTTGAAACCCATTCCCCATCTCTTAACTTGCCTTTGAAAATATCATTGTAGTTCCAAATTTAAACAGTTTCACAAAGTTCTACAGCATAATTCTTCTCCTAAGGGCATAACTCTGGAGGGGAAAACAGTAAAATTAAAAATTATGGAGATTTCCAAAGACCGCTAGTGTAACACAACCTGAGTAATGCATTGGTCATGTGTAATAAATAATTATGCAAACCTCAGAAAAAGAACATGGAAGTAGACACAGTCTTTGTCTCGAAGTCTATTGAACACGCTAGCTAAAAAGCATAAAATCTGGTATGAGCAGAATTTCCCTGTGCATCTGATTTCCCTTACAAATGATTTATAACTAGTATTTCCATGGAAAACAGGACGAAGCAAGTCCATCCTCCCTTTCAGATAGGTGCCATGGAGAGGTACACCCATCACTGCGGAACAAGAAGACAGTCTCAGAGCGTGCTCTCTTGACTGACCTCAGGCTGAAGGAGCCAGTCTGAAAACACTTGCAAGGTGGGTTTATTTGTAAAAATCAAAAAGAATAATGCAACAGGCAACAACAATACTCAACATTTTTATAAGCCAATGCTCTTTTAGTAGTAGGATTATTTTTTTTTATGAAAACACTTGCCTTTTTAACCACAGCAGCATGGTTAATAAATCTAGTCTCTGTCAGGAGCTCCACAAGCCCAAGTCTTCCTCGCCTTGCTCAGTGCAGAATGGCCCCTCCCTCTGCAAAATGCTGCCCCAGGGGCTGTAACAAGGAAATCACAGACTTGGTGACCTCTTGCAGTGTCCCAGGGCACAGCAAGCCATGAGGCAGGAGAAATTCAGCCCCTGAATCTCTTGCTAAGTCCCAGAAGAGGCACTTCCAACTACTGCAACTATCAAAATGAAACTATCCCATCCTCTGCATTTTAGACCTCACTGAATGGCTTTCCCTTCTTTGCAGAGCTCCTGCTTCTTATCCTTTTAATGTCCTAAGTACTCCTCCAGCAGACAGCATATACCCAAGCGTCCTTGATTTCCACGGCGCCTGTACTAACAACAATACCAGAACCAAGGATGACAGCATATGTACTTCGTTTCTTAGTCACACGCTGTTTCTTTCTTGGAGCTTTGACCTTCAAGATCCCCTTTAAAACTGTTGTTTTTGGCAGAAGCAAAAGCTCTTGACCACAAAATAAAGAGGAGGAGGGAGCAGTGATGAAATGGAAAAAAAACAGGCATCAGACCAGAATTTAGACTGTTGGAAGAATAACATTTCTAAGTTATTTTTCCCACCAGAAAGGCAATGATAGCTTTCAAACCATGAGCTGCAGGAATGGTGGGATTTGTGGTAACAAAACAAAAAAAAAGAAAACAGCAATACTCGTATTTCACCCAATACCCGCTAGACTTCATATAAAATATAGAAGTGTTATCATTCCCTTCGAGATACTGAGGGGATGAAGTGATACCACAAAACAAGTCTGCTGGACAACTTTCCTTCATGCCTTCCCCTCCTTGTCCTGCCACGCACCTCCAGTTCTTGTCCCAGCCAACTGAGGAACTCCAAAGAGCACAGAGCCAGCCCAGGTCCCTTACCCCTCCTGCTCACAGGGCCTTCCCCCAGCAGTAGAGTCGCCTTCTGCAAGTAGAACCCCTAGCTCTAGGCAGTGCCTTATTCCAGGCTTGTCATTTCCTGGCTGCATGATTCAGTGACAATAGACTCAAGGATGACCTTGTAAAAATTGTATTTTACCTATCGTGGCCCAAATACGAAGGGGGACATCAGTCAACACCTCGTGTACATGTGTGTGCACACACGTGTGTGCATGCACGTAGCCGCAGGTTTTGCACCATCATGACAAGCCACCATGCCAATGCAAAAATCTCTCATTTTTGAGTGGTGTGAGGCTGGGACACTCTCATAGCTAAAAAAAAATTTTTTAAATGCTACCAGCTAAGGAGGAGCATCAGAAAGAAGAGCTTTGGAAAAGAATGAGCCATGCACTTCTTTGAGTCTGAAATTGCCTGAAGTTAACAGCTTGCATAAGAAGAATAAACTGGTGGTGCTGTAATTGAATTTTTATGGAAATAAACAGGTGGCAGATTTACTATGGCTGCGGGGATAGCAGGGGGTGAAATGCTGCAGCCACATTAACCTGTTTAATTTAATAGTCTCTCTACTCCAGGAGGAAAGAAAGAAAAAAAAAATGATACTATGCAGTTAGTTCAGTCAGCTGGATGCCAAATGTAAATAACTACCATTACCCTACTATGCCCATGTGCTCGATGGGAAAGGGGCTTCATGCCAGTTCTCACTTAGTTGTCATGTTTATTAATCAAGCTCCAGGAAGTTTAAAAACCCAAAAGTTTTTGCAGAAAAATCAAGACATGCAGGAGAAGCATGGCAGCAAGCACAGGGATTCCCTGGGTCCTCTCTGCAGTGTCTGCTACTTGCACCCCGTAGCACAACCTCAGGGATAGCAGAGAGATGTGAGCAAGGTGGTAGCTTTGTGCCAGGCTACCACTTACTGGGCTACTGAAAAGTGGTCAGCATTTATAGCAGCCTTTAATGCTCACAGAGAAACCTGCATCAAATTAGCACAGGAGATCCAAAACCATTATGTATTTATAATCAAGGTAATTGTAAGGGGAAGGGCTGGAAATATTAGATTTAGCTTCTTTCCTGTTAACTGTTGATGCAAAACAAAAATAGGCTGAGGCATTAGTAGCACTGTATTTGCATCCTGGCATGTTAGAGGTGTATGAAAGAAATGTTGCTATAATACTCAAAGAGGGCTCCAGGGCAGCCCTATAATATTACACATTAAGGGAATGGGGAAGCTGCATAGTTAGGCAGGCACCAGCCAAAAACAGGTTCCAGGGCTCTGCCTCTTGTGCATATGGATGATGATACAGTCTTTAAGTATATCATCAGTCTTTAATGGTGAAATATAATAACAACACATTTCCTGGAGCACTGCTCTTGGTAGGTTTGTGTAACTCCCTACACCTGTGGGTAAATAGCCATTAAAATGCTTTCTACATAGTACTTCCTTTAACTCAAACAAATAAATGTTTTTCTACAGAAAATTGCTCTGTCCAAGAAAGGGAGTCACATTCTCTGCTGGCACTGACTTTAATAAAGCTACAGCAATTTACATGCACTGAAGATCTGGTCCAAGCAATCATGTAATTAAAGACTGCAACACAATTGCATCTTATTAGTATGGCTGAGGTGAAGCTTTAATTTTGTCACTACCTTCCTTCAGAGCAAAATATCTCGGTTTTTAACATACTCTCACTGTTAGTCTTTATGTAATTTCCTAGCTGTCTTAAGAAGAGCGTGACTTAAAACAAGATCCCATAATTTGAAACACTTCAGCAAGTCACAGCTGGGAAAATGCATCTTGACCCATCTCTCAGTCACTCTGCTCTGTGCAATACATAGACTGCACACACAAAAATTCTTCCTCACTAATCTTCAGTAAATTATCGCCTTTTCTCATTTATTCATGGCCAACCCCTCCCCGCCCCTCCTTCCCCTCTGAACATTTAGCAGTTGCTCCTCAGCTCCAATAGACATCTTCAGATCCCTCCTCATCACACTGTTTTGCTGTACCTGCCACTTTAAATGACCTAAAAAGGTCAGGAGGGCAGCGAAAATGGAAATCTATTTTTAAAGAAAAACGTGTTTTAAAACACAACACATAACATTCGGTTTGGGAAACTGAAGTCCATTCTTCTATTGTTCTAGGTTTTCTCTAAATCCCAAGAAGAAAAGCAGGATCTTGCACTCCTGGCTCCATTTTAAAATTGTGTTTTCTGAAAGAAAACTGATTTTGAGAGGTTATGGTGGTAAGAGTATAAAACAAATGCAGAACAAGGGCTAGGTTTTCTGTTCCCAGTGATGGATCTAAGGAAACAGTGAATTTAAAACACCAGTGACAACTGCATGTGCCAAACTACAGCCACTGAAATACAGCTCCTCCTTAGACATCATTAATGACCCTCCCCTTGCTGTCTCACAAGCAGGGTTTGTCACCCAGTGTGCAATAAGCCCATACACGCACAGAGCCCAGATATTGCCGTGAAGAGATGGTGGATAATTGGTAATTCCACAAAACTAGCACACCTGGTTTCACTCACATTGTGCTTTCATACAGTTCAAAATGTTAATACCACATCATTCTAGCTATAGTTGGTTAGGTTTTACCTCTTCTTAACTGCAGCTGGTTAGTTCTTTTCTCACTTCAATTTAAAGACAGAGTTTTTCTTGAATTTACTACATGTGCTCAGTAAGCAGAGATCTTAATTCAGGAGGGTTGTCCCGACATTTGGAGTTGTGATTTTCAGTATTATAATTATGTTAAAATGAGGATAGGTCACTTTTGAATGGTGTTATCACTAACTTGGCTGACTACTCCAAACACAGGGATTATTTTCCAGGATATTCCTGTCTTCAAATCTAACAAACCTTAGGTGATCAAAAAGTTTTTCTCAACAGTCCCAAGAACAGTCATCCTAATCTTCACAGAGAGCACGTATTTATGTTAGCTCCAGCTTCACTTGCAACACTCTTAGCTGTGATCTGTCTTAAATATTGCAATGCACAATTAGGCTGTGCAAAAGATACGAGGGAATGAATTTGCAAACTGAGGGAATAACAATAATAATAACAACAACAACACCACCACATCTATTACAGAGATCATTCTTATGTCCTGTACTTCTCTCAGCAGCCTCCAGCCTGCTCTGTATGAAGTCACGGTGGGCGCAACCCTACTCCTCAACCCCCCCCCGATTCCTCACCCGATCACCCGAGCAGGCACATCACCGCCGCAGCGACACACCGCAGGCGGAACCGGCCACACCGGGGCTGGGCTGATGCTACCATCTAGTGGCTTCTGCTGGGGGAAGCAACCCGCCAAGGGGAGGGACAGCAGCTCCGAGACACCCAGCTGAGCTGCAAATCACGGCAGGTGGCTGACAAACCTGGGCTTTGATTGAAACCAGGGTTGGGGGGGGAGAAAAAAAAAAATGCTGCAGATTAGCAGCGTCCTGGTGTTTACTCCTTCTCAGGAAGGTCTCCAAACCAGCAGTAAGAATTGCTGGAAAATATTTTCTTTGAGCAAAAAGCAAGTCAGGTCTCTTTAAAAGCAGTCGGTATGCTCTGTCATCCACTGATAGCCAAGGATGATCCACGGGCTGTGTCTTTGGAATGGAAGAAACAGCCCCAAGTCAACTGAAAGCTCAGTGTTTCTTAGGATTGAAGCTATCGCTAGAAGTCTGAAATATTTTCACTACAATTGCAAATGGAAACAATATAAACTCACCTTATTGGCATCAAATTTGAATTCAAATAATAATAGAAAAAAATTAAACAAAAAAATGAACAAACAAAAAAAAATCCCAAACCCCCCAAAACCCTACAATTGTTTTTTTTTTCTGTTTGGTTGGGGGGTTTTGTTTGGTTGGTTTTTTTTTTGTTGTTTGTTTTGTTTTGGTTTTTTTTACCCCTGGGATTCCATTAAGCTTCAGGAGAGTTTCTGTTCTGAAAGAAATATCTTCAGGCTCCCTGGTCCCCCAGAACACTAGGATTTACCAGGCACGGAGAAGACATTTTTATGAGCAAAATATGCAAAATAGTGCACTGATAGGGACCTTCTTCCTTGGAAACCTGTGTCTAAACTGGCCCCTACAAGCCATAAATGCAGGAAAATCATGTTGTTCCTCACAGTGGTATAGGACAATCAAAGTGTTGAAACTAGAAAAATATGGTACAGGTATATAGGTGTCTTGGGAGTCTGAAGATATCATAAACCACTCATGCTTTTCTCTTTTTACTATCAGAACCCCATAATGCCTGCATAGTTTTTTTATCACCAGTTTTTCCTCAGCTGGTTCTTTATATGTAATGGGTACAAATAACTCTTGTAGAGAGTGGTGTAGAACTCATGTAGTACTGGTAACCTAAATACTCAGATTTTATTTCTTTTTCAGAGGAACAGGTGGGTTTTTTTAGTCCACGTTACTTTTTGGCACACATGCATGAGAAGTTAATATTCCTTTGAACAAACAAAAAAAAATCAAGTAAGCCAAACAGCTACTAAAATAAATATGGAAGGGTTTCCCCCTGACAGGATGATAAATATTCCAAGGAACCCAGTTGTACACATTTACAGGAGTTTCACAGCAGTTCTGATATGCATTCAACAGTGTAAGTGTAAAAAACACTGCAAAAACAAAGAACAAAGAATTTTTTTGTGTATATCTGCTTATCAAATCCCTGAAATCTTTTTTGCATCTTTTGTACTGTTGTCTCATCTTCTTCCTCATTTTTGCTTCTGTATTTGCTTTTTGTCACTCAAGCTTCTCATGTTTATTTCCCAGAGCAGTATTTTTAGTCAAGAATAACATATGCAACTTATATTTGAAACTTTTTATACTGATTCTTGCTTCTTTTTTTTTTGGTTTTGGGGTTTTATTTTGTTACTTGCCTAACAGCTTCTTTACAGCGTTATGCTTCAAAAATGCGCTGCAATCTCACTTTTAGAAATACACCATCTTTTTTACAGTTTTATGAGTGCACCAGCTCCAACAGAACATTCTTCATTCTTCCATAAGTGCTAAAAAACCTGTGGCTTGGTTTCTAAGAGTTTTATGTAAAAACTTTATTCACCTCTAATCTGAATGGGTGTGGTATCCTTCACTGTTACTGTTCCCAAGCATATAAAGGATCGAACCCTAGTGAAACTCTGTCTGAATTTGAGATTAATCTGAATTTACATCACTTCTATGCAAACTCCTGTGGGTTTTTTTTTTTGTTCCCCAAATTTAGTAGTCTAAATTTTAAACCAAGTCAAACTCAACCCACACCCCACCTAACATAGCAATGCACAGTCAGATGAAATGTTTGGGAGGCTCTTACAATGGTGAAACAAGCACAACTTCAGTTCATACCTGTAAACTGTATGATAACTTGAATAGCAAGCCAGAATAGGTCCCATAGGTCTGAAACTTATCTCACCGTCCAAATCTGAACCATCACAATTGAATCACCACTGCAGTTTGCACATTTCCATTTGTTCGCAAATATCTTGTGTTGCTTTTTTTTTTCATTAAGCCAGCCCAAGTGGGTGAATACAGACACGTTAACTCCAAGAGCCTAGAATCCCTCCTTATGGAAATCAGTTGGCATCAGTGGAATTAGTTAATTTACACTGTTTCTGGCATTTTCTATCAAATACAGTTAGAGCGACAGATAAGTAGCTAAGCATAAACTAACAGATATTGAATGGATGCAAAACAGTTGCACATTTTGTAACTGGAAAGTAAAAAATAGATCTTTTTTTCAGATGAGATTTTGTTCTCCATCTGGCACTGAAAGCGCCCTCACCTGAAATTCAGCTGACGAGAGTACAGAGCTATAATCTGTCTGTGGGTAATACACAGAACTATTGCTGGCTGGACACACACAGACCTACCCAGCGTCTGTGCCGAGGTGAATCCTCTGGAGCAGGCATTTCCCTCACCACCACTGGTGGTCTACTCCAACCTTTGTTACTGGACTGTTCGTTTGCTTGTTTGGAGGGAGGAGGTTAACCAGCCTTCCCCCTTACCTCCTAGCCAGCCTTCACAGCTGTGAACCCTTAGTAATTTCTGAACAAGGCAGCTAACCCCTTCTCTTCCTTTCTGCTGGGCAGGCTAAACAGCTCCCTGCTCAACATACTGGTTTTTATAAGCCCTGGTCTTAGTCCTTTAAGGTATGCCTGCAAAGCCATGCAGTGCTCTTCAAGCCATGTGGGTATCAGAAAAGCACCGGCAATGGTGGCACAGCACCCATCAATAACCGGGCCAGGCTGTGTGTGCCCAGGGAGGTGGTGGATCTAGGGCGGCTGTGCTCCCTCCGGTTCTCCAGCTGAGCAAAGCAAACTGCCTCTCCCTCCGCATCGCCCCTGGACATCTGATATCGCAGCACTAAACCCACTTGGGAATTTAATCTTAGTTTTTCTGTGGCTGGAACAGGCTTATTTGCCTGTTGATGTGGCAGGAAGAAAACTGGAATTTTTTTTCTCTTTTAGGGATCTGAATCCAGACTTAAAAACCTTCCTCATACACCTATCACCCCCCGAAATCCATTCCACATGTCTGCTGGAATTGTTTGTCTCTGCTTCAACAACAACACCAAAATAATGCAGTCATTGACCGAATGCCAGTTTCTGCCCTGTTCTCAGAAGGAAAGAAAAAGGATCTTTGATCTGAGCTAGTTATTCATCCTGCCCCACACCTACTACTCCTGTTAAAAACACAACACACTGGAGGGAGATTGTGTTATATTTCATGAACATTCATTGCTGGCGCTAAGGGACATACCCATCTGTTATTTGCTCTCAGCTTTGCTTACTGATAAAACAGGAAAGACAGCTTGCTGATGGACTCTTTGAAGCAAAAGGCTTCTCTCTTTCTTACAATTAATGTCTATAAATTATGTTTTTCAGTATATGGTCTGCAGCCTACTTCAATTCAAAATTACTACTACTAAATTAAAAGTAAATATCCTGTACATTTTTTTGTATCACATGACTTTGAGTGATGGAACCTTACAGCAGCAGGACGCTCTTTAAAGTCTATTGAATTGGACTTTTTCCCAGCACAATCTGGCTTTGTGTTATCTGGGTTTCAGACATACGCTCGAGCGTGTTTTTCAGCTACACTGTCATACAAATGTGTGTGAGGGAGTTAGTGTGTTCTGGCTCAGAAATCCAAGGGAGAATTAGGGGCGAAGGGTGGACAGGAGGAGGTAGTTGCCTGTAGGATGGAGGCTGCGAGAGATACTCGGCTGTGTCGTTTCAGAGTTTCTCTCTGCTCATTTTTGTGGCCATCATAGATCCCAAGAACATCCCAGTACTGAAGGCTGGCAGCCTGCTAACACACAGTGGGGTCCCACTTGGTCGTCCAACACACTACACAGATCCCCTCCAGTGGTTGGTTACTGCATCAATTTCTGCTTGAGATGGTGTAGATCTCTGCCTTTATATTGCAAAGAACAAATATAAAGGCATAAAATTGATGCCAGGAATACACCTGCCCCCCAAAACCACAATCCCCACCCCTGTTTTTGTTGTGCTTCCACTCTGCATGTGCTCAGACACTTCAGTTATCTTTTTTATAGCTTTTCCAATAAGGCTGTATCTGAAGATTTCGGCATTTAAACAGTGATGGTTTTCACCTCCAGGAGCAGTCAATCAGGGCAAAGCACACCTAATGCATGCAGGAATTGTGTTTTCAGAGTGAGAACTGGTCTCTCATTTTTGCTACTCAGAATAATCACTGTCTTGCCAACCATCTGTCAGTGCATCAGCTCAGATCTAACACCAAAAAGTATTAAAAGTCTTCTAGAAAGTTTCCAGCTTTGCCAGAGAAACCCATAACCTAGCTGTGATCCATCCGATGTGTGGTACCTGTGCCACCCTTCAAGCACCGTTGGCGGACCACTGGCCGGGCACTGGTTTTCTCTTCCTTCATCACAGGAACATTAGCAGTGACATTTCTGAGGAATGGGAACTACTTGATGGAAAGGGACATCAGCAGCAGATGATATACAGTTTCTTTTGATATACAGTTCAAAGCAGTGTTTAAAGCTTTGTGATGGAAAGTTAATTTTCTGACTTTATGATGCCTGCCAGGATTACACAACTAGGAAGCATAGTGATCTTCTGTGATTCACAGTCAACTAGTCCTGAGCTTTCCAGATTTAGATGCACTGTTTAATGAAGTGCAACAGTTAGCAGTATACTCTGTGCATTTCTCAAGTTATTTGAGAAAACTCATTGTTCTGACAAGGTCATTTCAACTGCTTAGACCAATTAAACCTCTTAAAGAGAAAAAAATAGATTGCCTGTTAACACAGAAAATTCAGCTGTGAATTCAAGAGGTTTCAAAGTGCCTGCATAGTTCAGAATAAATAACCTTATAATATTGGAACAGATTTGCTAACACAAACATCTCTGCACAAGCATTTTCATTTTGTTAAATGTGAACAATTTACAGAGTACCTATGATGGAGTCCTATAGGTGTGCAACCTTACACGATACACCCTAATAACCAGCAATCTTTCCACATTCTTCTTCCTAACCTACAACACACAAGCAAAATTCCAGGAGGCGTGTTGACTGGTGAATTCCTAATGCTTTGGGAGGCTGGAGGTCTGCATGAGCTGAGTCACTGTGCTACAGGTGTCATCTTAAAACATCTAGGAAAACACCCAGAGACAAATACCAATGTTCTTGATTGTATTGCTTTTCTACCTTTCCTATACTGATGAGCCCTCAGAGAAAGCTCATGAGTACTATCTATCTTTCTGCCACCAGCTAAGTGTTTTGAGATTCTCAATGAAAAGCCTTGCTGAAGTGCAAATCTCTCGGGCAGTAAGAGGTTTGAGCCCCAGGAGATTGTTCCCCAGAGCAGCTGAGCCAGCCCTGGCAGCTGGGGTCTGACTTTGGGGAATACACTGGTGTGTACAAAGTCAAGATAACCTCTCAGTGGGAAAATCTCAACTGTGTTACTGTTTTGCTTGCAGCAATCATTATCTGTTCTGTAAGCATCTGTCATTTTTTTTTGCAGCTGAACACAATTACAATAGCAATTTGTCTACACTTTGAAAAAAATATATTGTAGTTTGAGAAAAAATGGCAGCGGTTTGTGACACTGCTGTCCTAGCCTGTCTTGGCTCCATTGTTCTCTTCCATTCAGCATGTTTACCACATCTTCATTTTTCTTTTCTTCTTGGGCAGAGTAAACAGAAAAAGCCCATAACAAAACCTCCTCCAGGCCCGAGGCCCTTAATGTGTGCTCAGGCCAAACCTGCTGTTAAAGCTCAACAGATACCTGCCTCTGTTCAGAGGGCGGGGCTGGTTTCCTCCCGTAGGCTTCACCATTCGCACCAGCCCTGAGCTCTGGCCTTGACCTGAGAGCACTGGAAGAACAGCCTGGGTACACTCACTCTTTATGAAGAAGACCATCACCATCAACCAGGTCTCCAGTCCTGCTCTGGAAAATAGAAACCTTCCTTTTGAGACTTTTTGTGGCCATGACACACAGGACCTCTCCTGAGAGGCAGAAAGGGCTAACTCTGTCTCGCAATCCCACAGCATTTCTGAGGCACCAGATGAGAAAAAAGGGCATCAGTGTCATCAGGTCACAAAACCTCGTGTCATCTGGAAAGGGTGGTCTCCTGTGCCCTTTTCATTGCTTATGAAAATTTAAAAAGGGAAAGAAGGGAAGACATGCACACGCACAAGTGAGAAAATGTAGATAAAAACTAGGCAGAAATACCTATATTTGTGCATTATTTATGATAAATGCTTTTAATCTCTGGTCATCTAATACATCCAATCCTTGAAACACACCTACATGTGTACAAGTATGTATTTGTGTATATATATATATATACATATGCACAGGTATTTCCTGGCATAATTAGTTCATTTGTTATCCTGTTTTTATTCTGTCAAGGGCCTTCTGGGAGAAATATTAGGGATTTCATGGATAGTCTGAACTTTTCATCCCTTCCTTTCAAACAAGGCCTATGGATTATTTATCCATTCCCTTCAAGTGTGAACACATTCTGTCGTACGTTATTACATGACCCTCCTTAGAGACTATGTAATGCAATTAGATCCCCTTCTGTCATCTTCTTTCTAGGCCTGGAGGTATTGTAGTCTCCAAACTTCTTCTCATACATAACACATTCATTTAATTCCCCGCAGCACACTTTTTGCCCTTCTCTGCACTCCTTGCAGTATTTAAGTACCATCTTCAAACTGTTGTTATCCAGCCAACAAAACAACACATACTACACAGGAATTAGTCCAATTTTTGGAGATGCTGTAGGGATGTTTTCTTTTCCTTGACTCATAGCTATGCTCTTCCTGGTCTTCTGGTAGCTCAGTCCTTTGAGAAAAGGAGCCTCAAAAGCAAGCCTTTTCTAAAAGAGAGCTCCAGCTTGTTGCTTTCTCCGGTGCACTTCAGTCATTTTCAGGGCTATACTGAGTGTCCTGGGTTATATGATTTCCTTTTGCTTGAGCGGGTCATCAGCATCTTGATTCTGTAGTGTTACAGTCAGCATACAAACAGTGCAAGCAACGAGTTTCAGGATAGGTATGGTGGGAGCTAAAGGGAATTGTCTGAGTTTTTCAAAGTGTTGTCACAAAGTGCTAACACCTTGAATACCTATCCGAAAGAACGAAACACCTTGATTAGGAAAGGAAGGTCATAATTTGTAACAGCAAGAGTTTCTATTCAAAAAAAAAAAAAAAAAAAAAAAAAAAAAAAAAAAAAAAAAAAAAGAGAGAAAAAAATATTAAGTTCTATGGCAAAACAGCGTCAAACATACCAAAACACAATAAACACAATACAATAAAGAAAAACAAAAACGAACACAAAGTTTTCTCCCTCTTCATAATGAAAAAGACTCTCGAGAACAAAATGGGACCCTGGTTCCTTTGACCATGTTTTAGTTTGAGTAATTACATCCTGCCTCCCTATAGTCCTTAGAAGCTATGTTCCCTAGATGGTCATTCACAGTTGTCGTGTTTTCTCCCAGAGGAGACAACGTTTCAACAGGATGAATGGTACTTGTGCATTGCTTGCATTTTGGGTTATTAAAGCTTCAGAAGGCTACATGGTCATTTGTTCCCTATAAAAGATATAAGGAAAGATATACTGTCTTTGTTCAGGGATCATGTGGGAAATGTCCCCTACACCATTATGACTATTACTATATAATGGTAAAATAGCAAGGTATTTTCTTTATTATTATTATTATTATTATTATTATTATTATTATTATTCTATAATAATATAGCTACATAGCTATAATAATAGTTATATAGTTATATAATAATATAGTTATTTATTGCAAGTTATTTGTTATAGCAAGTATAGTTCATTCCTATGAAGAACTGATGTTAATGTTGCCAGTCAAACCCTAAAATCCCCCAAATGAGAACAGTTTGGAAACTGTCCAAAGTTCTTTGCTTTCTTAAAATAATTTCCACAACAATCTTTCCAATATAGCTTGTGGTAAATTTATACAAATAACACAGCCTTAAGATTCCAGTCGTTTCTTAGCGATCCACGCCACGTCAGACCACCTGCAGTATGAGCAAAACACAATATTAGTATTTTATTTTTTAAATAAGCCCTTACTGTCCACAACAAAACCATCAAAAAGCTTGCTACCCTGTGTTTTGCAGGAGGACTAGATGCTGATGCTCTGAATCCTGCCAAGAGCTCCTTCTGCTGCAAACATTTACTCTGCCTTGGATGTGGCCATGCAAACTCTTGGACCAGCAGGAAGACTTGAACTCTGGTGCGTAAAGGATCCTTGCTCAAGTCAATTGCCATTCTTAAATGGAAGCATGGGCGTAAATTTCTGGTTGAATTTTGCTTAAAATTGTGGTCAAGACTGAAGAAGTTAATTAGAATTTTATTTGGAAGAATCTAACCAGCCAGAAGAAAAAAAAATCTTACCGTTTAACTGTGTTTAAGATTAATAATTTGGCATCCGAAGGCAGTGCACCTGGGTCTGTTTCTGACAAAGTACTGTAAAATAGATTTGAAACCCATTCCCCATCTCTTAACTTGCCTTTGAAAATATCATTGTAGTTCCAAATTTAA